>CBVK0100228276.1:0-25458 GCA_900067695.1 Picea abies
TTCTTAAATTAATTCTCAAATTATCTCCATCACAACTCCTTCTCATGGATTCCCTTCACATTTCTAAGGTCCTCCCACCATATAGAGGATTTTCCATTCAAGTTTAAAATGCCTATTCGAGCCTTCAATTTTTCAGTGTAGTCATGGAATCCGAAGTACTTATTTAATCTAAGCATCCAAACTTTTGCTTCTTCTCCCTTTTTAATATCCCCAACAAAAGTGGGTGGCTTGTCTTTCTTAAATTATTTAGGGTCATGGATCTTGGAATATTTCCTCCTCTTTCTTCTCCTCTAAGAATGTGAACCGATCCCTCTATTAGATAGTTCCTTGGAGATTTCAGTTCCCTCACTAGAGGATTCTCCAAATGAATCCTTGTTGTTAGCAAGCCTCTTGGCTCCACATTGGTCCTTCCTTGAGGTGATTCTCCTTTTGTTGCCATTGTCAGGGTCATGTTTTTGTATTTCATATGGACTCTAGGTCTTCTTGGTGTATTGTCTATCCACATTATTGGTTGATGGCCCATGCTGCAGTTTCCTCTATATATTTGACATACTTTGCAACAAAACTGCATTTATTTCAATTTGGATTTCTTGTTATTTTATAAGAATTTCATTGTCTACCTTAAAGATTTGAAAATTTTCCATGAGGCTTCTTACAATTTCAACTAAATTTGGAGGGATTTCCACCACTCTCCTTTCATCATACTCTTCCTATATGTTATGGGAGCCTTCTCCCATCTCATGATGTGTCACCATTATTTATGCTATATTTTCTTTGATGTCCACTCACTGGTTAAGTGTTGATGATCAACCTTTTATGTTAGTTAACTATCCACTATTTTTATAAACAACACAAATAATTCTCTATTTAGTGAAATCAGATTCATTATTAAGCCTATAATAATGTCATACAGACTAAATTTAAACATGTAAAAGCATTTGAATTTTTTTAACCTCCTTTTTAATAGTAAATATTTTGAACACTCTTATGAATAGGGTAGGTTAGGGTACCCTCCCCCTTAAAACTTCTTTTCCAAGAAGGTTTATTAGACTCTTTCCTAAGCCCAAGTAGGCCACGTATTGTTTCCTGATTTAATACCACTTTGTAAGACACCCAACCCCCTAAGTACCTTCTAAGAGAATGGGGTATAATATTTTCACTTCTCCTAAATAATTTCTAAACCTATTTTCAAGGGTAATACCATTTTATGTTCATTGAGAGCTTTCCAATGACTACACGTTTTATCAGAACTAAGCTCTAGATTGAAAGTTATGACCTTTTAAAGTTTTAGGGTCTTCATTGGCCAAAGGTCTCCTTACTTCCATGTGGCAACCATGTCACTTACTATTCAATGTGGCCCTATCGAGGCACAACACGTCACCATCCAGTATCAATGTGTTTGATGGCGTGGCATTTTCCACCTGGACATCAGGCCTTCGACTTGTCTGGTTCCCGACCTTTCTGCACCTATCCATCCCCTTTAACCAATCCTCGACATTTGACATCCTAGGTCCCTGACCCACCAAGATGATTTATATTGGCCCATCAGGGCATCAACCCACCATGCTTAGAACTACCCCTCATACCTTTAGATCTTCAATATACTAATGATCGACATACCAGGTACTGGGATTTCAACCCCCTGGTGAACGATACCTAATCCAACCTCCAAGCATCGGGCCTGGCATTAAGTTGGCACCCAGGAAATGTGGCCCTATCATACATTTCCATCTAGCTTAACCACAACATGACACGTGGCTACTAGGGAACCAACCCATAGGCCCACTACACTCCACTCACACCATCATACCTTAGGTTCCCAATCCGATATACTAGATAGCTCATTAGACACGTGGCACTATCAAAATTGGCCAACAATGATAAAAAGCATCCATTCCACTCCCTACCACCTGACATGAAATGTTGCACTCAGACCATGTTACAGACCACCCCCTCGAAGTTCCAAATCGATATGACATGTGGCATGATCATTGCTTGACACGTGGACCTCCCACATGGACTGACATGGTGTACATGTAATCACAGATCACTCGGCTCATCCATACATGTGTTGAAACCTGTCCACTACTCGTTGGTTCGAGTACGTTTTCTGACATCATCCTCTGCTAGCAGGATAACAAGGGAAGGTTGGAACCTTTCTCTATTGGGGTATTGGGATGTCGATGTACTGGGCACAAAGAATCACACCATCACTCATCAACCAAAGTCCTCAATACTCTGGGGTCCGACTTTCCTCTCATGGAGGATCAATGGTGAGGATCTGTCAATCTTTAGATCCAATGGATCCAATTTAACCACAAGGTCCCTATGCTTAATTATACAAAGGAAGGTTGGAACCTTTCCTTGTAACCATTTTCTATCGAGATATCGGGACATAGGGGTCATGGACCCCCCATGATCTTTGACACCAACTGCACTGTCATTCCCCGATCTCCCAGGATCCAATATATTGGAATCTTGTTGCACCCAAAACCCTGTCACCACCGTCCAATCGACATATCGAGACTTCAAATGGATTTGGAATTATAAGCCTTACAAGGTTCGGTACTCCAGTACCTCGGGACACTAAAATCCCTCCTGATATTAACACATAGGATCCACGACTGAGATATCTCAACCTCTAGATCGGATTACTGAGGTTCAAAGACCCCAATTCTAGACTTCTACGCCCACCTGGGACCACATTTGACACATAAAATTAATGTGGCAGATTACCATCATGACACGTCATAACCCCTAGCTGACCATACTGACATGATGTTAATATGTGGCCAATGATGTGTCACGACACGTGGCTTGGCATGTGTTAGCTGAAATCATCACGTCCTATGTTTTATTGTAGATCTTCATGCCAATGACCCTAAATTCACTCGAAACATGGCTTGACCCACATCATAGTATGTGGACCAATTTTCATTCGTTATGTGGACCAACCAGCTTGTGGCATGTTGCCCTTGGATTTCGGGGTGTTGTGACATTTGAATGATATGGGAACTTGGTTAACTCTCGGGCTCTAGTGTCCCGATATGTCAGGCATCAACTCAATAGGTTCAATGATGGAGATTAATTCTCCATCAGATCTAATGGCTAGTATAGGGGCTTTTATCCAAGGGTACTCGATGTTATTTTAAAGGAAAAGGGGTGGAACCAAGAGATGGAACCATGTTCTCGGGGAATAGCTTATCTGAGAATTCTCACCACTTTCACAAAGGTTTTCTGGGTACTCTAGGGACCCGGTACCGAGACTAATCGATAATCCTTCCTGATTCTTCAATAACTCACTGAAATCGACGGTCGACATTCAACCGTTTTTCGATCCAATGCCCACAACCTATCACTAACTTACAAAGGATTTTTACCAATTAAATATTCCTATATTTGGGTGGATGATATTTGTTCTAACTCATAAATCTATGGTTGCTAAGTCTCATGACAATTTCAAATCCCATTGACCTACTTTTCTTCTAACAAGGAGTATCTATCGGCCTCCCTTGTCCCCAATCTTTCAGTTTCTCAAAAATACATACAGATTTCACATTCAAGAGTACAAGGCATGCATATTTCCATCAAGATCAAGAATTGCAAATGCAATAAGTAGTAGATCTGTCAACATATTTATACAGTCATGCATACAATTACAAACACAATTCCATTTTCTTCATTCATCATACAAAAGGAACAAATACTTATCTGAAAATTGGAAGATACTGGCAAATGTTGAAGGTTGTGTCAGTTTCCACCCAACTATAGGCACAACTTCTCCTAGTATTCTTACAAATGGCCACCCCCTATCCAGAGTATGATGCCATGAGGGAAATATCTTACTTCTCAACAAACAATAAAGGACGAAGGTTACTCTCCTCCTACATGAACCTAACAACCTAGTCATCAATCCGCCAAGTAAGGGAGCCTTATGTGATTTCTCACTCAATCACTAAAATCCTTTATAACCTTGTTTATCAACTTGATTTGAAGACACTACCAACAGTTGTTAAACCCAGAAAGGTGTCATTTTACATGTATTCTTTGTTCTAATCAGAATCAGAAAAATCTCACACATTCTCTTCTTCATAGATGGTCTCCCCGGACCATTCGTGTGCATTGTCCTTTCTTGCCCCCCCTTCTGCCCACAATTTTCTTCTTTTCTTGCCTTCCTCAACAAGATTTCATGGTCAAATCAATAAACTTCTAGATGGGTACTATGCTCATCCTCTCATTGATTCTTGAGGAAGACTCCCCAACTGCCAACTTGATTGGTAAATAAATTATTTAGGACAAAGGATTTTTCTGGGTTTAAGCATTTTTAAATCTAGTAGAGTATGGTCTTGGCAGGGGTCATCTCAACCAATAATGGTTCCCCTCACCATTCCCTGTCATGAGATCATAACCTGTATAGGCATCACCTTCATCAATTAGTCTATCTATCTATCTATCTATATATATATATATATATATTCAAAATGTAAATATATTTACATCACTTCACTATCAAAGGTTCATTGTCTTTCACAATTCACACATAACTAGTATATTCTTAGTTTTGACAATAATCACAAATATTTTTACAAACTAGAGGAAACAAGGGTATTACACATTCACTATTTTTCTTGATTTAGGTATGTGATTATTAAATTGGGGTTTTTATGCTTATTTGGATATTTAGTACATAACAAATATTTTCCCTCTAAACAAATCTAGGATATTACTGTGAAAATGGCTTAACATATTGTATTGCATCTGATTATGCATGTTGTCTATCAACATCTACAATCTTTACCTTAGAGTGAGTGTGTTTTCTTTAAAACTAGATGATTGTGATGATAGAGAATACATTCTCATTCCATAAGAAAAAACCTTTGAGTTATGAATAGAAATACACTAATTTATTTTCATCTCTTCCCACTAATAACTTTGATTTTGGTAATTTTAACATGCTGCATGCTTATATATCTATTCTTCATCATGTCTCTTCTCTAGCTTAAAATTATGTTGTATGCTTATAACTTTAAAGAAAAATGGCATTGGTTTTTTACTATTTGTAATTGATTGTGAAGCACTAATAATGTAAAAGTTTTTTTTTTTAAGAAATAATACCCTTCACCCTACCACACTAAAGCATTCAAAGAGAAGAATTTAGAACCTTATTTGTGCTCCACGGATTTATCCCCTCTTCTCTGTTTTAACTGTCAATTGCAATAGTGGTTGGTAACCTCTTTGGACTTGGTGGAAATGGATCCTGCAACCTCCCCAAACATTACACCTTAAGGGAAACGATCAAACCAACTAAGCTATCTCTTCAAACTAACAATGTGTAAATTTTGTAAGTAAAACCAAGATCATACTCGATAAAAAATATTAAATTAAAATGACAACAATTATTACATTAATCAATTTTTTTTTTAATTATTTATAATAATTTTTTAATGAATAAATATAGTGGATATCCATATATTATTTCAATTCATAAGTACAGTGAATATCCATATATTGTTTCAATTCATAAGTACAATGAATATCCATATATTGTTTTCAATTCATTATTAATTCAATTTAATTACTAATATTACCATTAAATATATAGTAATTTGTTTTGGATTAGCAAGAAATTCAATTTAATCACTAATAATACCATTAAATATATAATAATTTATTTTTGATTAGCAAGAAATATAATAAATATATAGGATTTTTTCCTTTTATCTATGATTTAGTGCCAGGTAATGCTTTTAAATTGATTTCCAAGTGATATGGTTAATGACTTTGATAGTAGAACGTACAAACAAACAACCAAACGGAAAATAATATTTTATATCTACATGACTTTCTTCCCATTATTGCATATTTTCATTTAAATTTGTAAATTAAAATTTTCCAAATGGTTCCTATGCTTCGAGGAGAAACGTTGTGAAAAATAAGATTTTCGAAGAAGATATAAGTGTAACTAATGAACAATTTATTGTTATTGTATTGTTTCTTGCACTATATATAGTAATGAGTTAGCTTTAACTGTTATATTAATTTGGTTTGACTTCAAAAATTTTGTAAAAAATTTAATGTGTAATATAAAAAATTTAAAATTTTATTTTTTAATGTGTTAAAAAATTGAGTTTTTTTACATTTCATTGGTTGATAATTTTATAGTGTTATTGTAGCCTTTACTTATTTCGAGGTTTCAAGCAGTGGAATATAATACTAAGACAATGAAGTGTAATACACAGTCTTTACGTTTTCTAAAACTGTTCATACTACCTCGACACAAATTATTAGAAGATAGTATGAACAACCTCACTACCCTTGTTTCATTTATACAATATAATTTTATTGTACATAGCCACCAAAATTAAAAATAAACGAGATCTATTTTATATGAAAGTATGCCCTTCCAGGACGTTAACTCAAAGATAAAGAGGGTAAGTTTATAAAAACATAAACATATATATTTTTAAATCAATATTACGATTTTTTTTTTTTTTTTTTTTTTTTTTTTTTTTTTTTTGTTACAATGTTGTGTATGTTTTATATGATTTCAAATACATGATACTATCATTTGAACATTTCAGATACGATTAAGAAATAAATAACAAGTATGAAAGATGGCTCAAATATCAATATAATCAAGACAAGTTCTTAAACTACAATAACGTGCCTTTACTGATTAATTTTTAATGTTCATAATGTTTTCAATAACAATAATACAATAAATTTTCCCTTATTGATATGTTTATTACATAATGATTAGTCTTCTACTAATCATTCAATGGTTCACAATTGTTCTTAATAACAAAAATTAATAAATATGTCCTCAAATGATCATATACCATCAAACCTTAAATCTTATAAGTGGCTCACTCAATTATTTTCATTCAAACACAAATTACATGTAAAATATCAATTACAACTTTCTATAATATGGTTATAAAGAGACTAGTTTCAACACTTTTCTTATAAATTTTCCTTTAATAGAATATTTCTCCATGTAGAGTTAACTTATATAAATAAGGTTTGAATAAGAATACATAAAAGAGATATTTTCTTCAACTTAAATAACATTGTTTATCATCACTAGCAGTCAATTAGTTTGGAGTAGTGATATTGTTAGGAATTGAGAAACACTTCCACACTAAACCTAGTCGAAGAGAGGAAGGAAGATTTAAACAAGAAAGTAAATGACAAAGCAAACATACAATACACAAAGATTTTACTCTGGAAACCCAAACGAGAAAACCAACGTTCGTTGAGCATCTTGTTGTCTTGTTATCTTATTCATTTAGAATAAAATATTACGCCTAACCTCGGTCTGCATCTAAGATACAATCGACATCATACCTTCTTGCTTTACACAAGAACAACCCTGTAGTCATTTCGGCTTACATATGCATGACCAACAACCTCTAAAGATTATCTATTCTACGATTATTGGTTATATTTTACAACATTACCACACACCTTCTTTATAGGCTTTACAGTAGGCAAAACCCTAAAGAAAAGTGCCCAAAAATGGTTGCAAATACACACAGATCATTGGCTACAGATCCTCTAAATCTCGGGATTCTGTTACAGTCGACTATTAAGTCATATTACTAGTAGGCCTTCGTTCGATCTTCAATCGATTATCACGTGCCCTCCTGTCGACCTCTTGTCAGTTGACCTCTTCGACTTGTTGTCGATATCTTCAACTTTGACTTTTCCCAGTCGAACCACCTTGACCTTCAAATTGTTGTTGATATCTTCGACTTCAAATTTACCTGGTCAAACCACCTCAACCTTTGACTTGTTGTTGATATATTCGACTTTGAATTTTCTCGATCGAACCTCCTCAACCTTCGACTTGCTATCGATTTCTTCAACTTCGACTGTCAGTCGATCCACCTTGACTAGACTTTCACTACAAAGAATATAACAAACCAACATTCTCCCACTTGTTGTTTTCTTTGCTGGAATTGGGAGATCTCTGAACTCCCATTCACAGACCTAGGGTAGCAATGCCCATTGCCTCTCTACACAAAGAGAACTTCACAACACTCACAAACTTGGTCAAAGAGTTTGCTATGTTTTCCAATGTGTCTACTTTCTCCAACAACACCTTGTTGCTTTTCACCATGTCTCTCACGAAATAGTATTGTACATCAATTTCTTAGTCTTAGAATGATAAGTTGGGTTCTTTGTCAGGAATATCATGCTTTTATTTTCACAACTTATCTTCATAGCTTTCTGCTCAAACCTGATTCCTAAACACATTGTTTTCATCCATACTTCTTCTTTACTTCCGTGAGTGATTTCCATGTATTCAACTTATTTTGTTGACAAGGCTAAAACTGCTTGTCACTAACTTTTTCATTTGATTACTCCACCGAACATCTTGAACGCATATCCACTAGTTGACCTTCATCAATCCAGATCTCCATCACAGTCAACGTTGAGAAATCCATTTACATTGACTTCACCGTCGTCTCCATATTTTCCTTGGTAGCATATAGCATAATATTTTGTGCCACACAAATACCTGAATACTCTCTTGACAGTTGTCTAGTGCTCCTTCCTAGGTGTCGACATGTATCTACTCAACACTCCCACTACATGGGCAATGTCTGGTCGAGTGTAGACCATCACATACATTAGACTACCAACAACACTTGCATAGCGAACACATGCCATGCCTTTTATTTCCTCTCATGTCCTTGGACATTGTTCAATAGTTAGTCTTTCTCCCATAGGAATTTGCACCTTCACAGGTTTTCAATCTTGCATGTTGAAACATTTCAAGATTGTTTCAATATACTTCTTATGGTTCATCCAAAGATTTCTAGTTGCTCGATCTCTCTTGATCTCCATTCCCAAGATGAAATTTGTTGCACCGATATATTTCATGTCGACCTTGGAGGATAATTGATTCTTCACCTCCTTTATTTCATTTATGTTGTTTCAAATAAGCAACATGTATTTGACATACAATGCTACATATATGAAATTCCCACCTTCTTCTTTGGAATATATGCAGTGATCAATTTTTCTTCTCACAAACCCCAAACGAAGGATGTACTTGTCGAACTTTTGGTACCACATCATTGGTGGTTTCTTTAGACCATAAAGGGATCTTTTCATTTTGCACACCAAATCTTTCTTACCATTTAATACACATCCTTTAGGCTATTCCATGTAGATTTCTTAAGTCCTCATGTAGGAACATTGTCTTTACATCCATATGTTCTATTTCCAAATCAAATTTTGCAGCCAGAGACATTATTACTCTAATCGAAGTTAATTTTGCATTAGGGGAAAAAATCTCACTGAAGTCGACTCCTTCGACTTGGGAATATCCTTTCACTACCAGTCGAGCTTTTAATTTCTCGACTTGACTTGTATCATTCATATTCTTCTTGAATACCCATTTGCTAACGACAAGCTTTCTTCCACTAGGTAATTTGACTAATTCCCACATCTCATTCTTGTGTAAGTATTTCATCTCTTTGACCATGGCATCCTTCCATAGTGTTTACTCTAGTGAGTCGACTGCCTCCCCGACCGACTTGGGCTCATCATTGGTGGCAGTTAACAAAAACGTGGAAAAAAATTAAGGAAGACTATACCTTTTGATTGGTTTTCTTACTCGTCCTAACCTCCTTACAACCAGGGTTGGTTGTTTCACCTCTTCTTCTAATTTAGTCGACTCATTTGAATCATCTTCTTCGTTCCTCAGTTCAAACCTCACCTTCTTTGGATTATTCTTTGTTTGAACCATTTATTCAAGCTAGAAATTCCTTCCGACTTCTCTGAAGAACACATCTCGACTTTACACTTTTTTCCTTGATGCAGGATCCTAGAGCTTATATCCTTTCATTCCTGCTTTGTATCCAATGAAAATACACTTAACTGCCTTCTTGTCCATATTGCTCTTATTTTCCTTGGGAACATGCACAAATACATCATGGAAAAATACTTTGAGATCTAAAACCGAAGGCTTCTTACCAGACCATTTATCATGTGGAATCGTGTCGATTAGCGTCGATGAAGGAGACATATTCACTAGATATTTTGCAGTGTCGACTGCCTCTGCCCAAAATTCTTGTGTGAGCCTAACACCACTGAGAATGTTCCTTTCCTTGTCCATCAATGTTCTGTTCATTCTCTTGGCAACTCCATTTTTTTGTGGGGTATATGGTGTGGTATTTTGGCATGCTATGCCACACTGTTTGCAAAAATTATCAATTTCCTTTCCACAGAATTCACCACCGTTGTTAGTTCTCAACACCTTAATCTTCTTATCTGTCTGGTTTTCTACAAGAGATTTAAACTCTTTGAATTTATTGAAAACCTCTGTTTTCTTCCTCATAAAATATATCCATGTATTTATGAAAAAATCATCTATGAAGGAGACATAATACAGGGATCCACTAAGTGAAGGCATTGAAACAGGGCCAAACACATCACAATGAACCAACTCTAGAATCCCATTTTCCCTTGTCACTCTAGATGGGAACCTCACTTGACTTTGTTTTACATATATGAAATGTTCACAAACGTCGGCTTCTAAATTAAATTCAATAAAATCATCGACCATACCTTTGTTATGCATAGATTGAAGTCTTTTTTCTCTAATATGTCCCATCTTCGCGTACCATAGCATGACCAGGTCAACTCTACGATGACTTGTCGAGTTGGTTGAATCGACTTAGCCCAAGTCGAGTCAACTTCAGTGATCCGAAATGATCTTTTAAAGACTTGGTTAAGTTTTAAAGAATGAGTTCATTAACCAATTAGGAATTGATGAAAGAAGAAGAAATTAATGAGATAACATAGTAGGCATAATAAAAAATGTATATCATAATGTAAGCACAAGGATCAACAAACCATAACAACAAAATTGTTAATAGAGTTGGACAAGATTTCCTACATCTCTGGGCCTTTGTCTCAGCGGTTGAGGATTTCTTATTTCTCTTCAATGCTTCAAAAGTACATCAGAAAAGTGTCAAATGGATTAAAAATTGGTCTGAATGTGTTCTAGTTGACCTCAAGAATCCATCACAAATGACGACACTAAAAATGGTTGAGCGTAGCTCCTAGAATTGGCCCACAAAGTTCCCCTTCTCAATGGCTTCCCTGCATAAAAATGGCTTTGGCTGTCAAATTCATCAACATTTATTCTGTTCTGAACCTCTCAAATGTTGCTAAGAACCCCTAGTTTATATAAATTTGAAGTGGGAATCAACCTCCCAAATTCCTTCCAAGAACTGGCCTCAAATCGGGCTCCATATCTCCCAATATTGGGCAAAATCCATTAAAAATAGCTAAAATCAGCATAACCTAAGGTTAAAAACCCAAAAATGTGAAAATACAGGGCACAACCCCTTTTCTCCGGGCCCCTGGTCGCATGCATTCTGCCATGTGGCTGAGGGTTGGGCTAGTGTGCACTGACCCCCTTGATTCTGGGTCCTGTTCATGGGGCTATGGCCATGTGTCCATAGGATTTACCTCCTATGCGCTCCACATATGGTTAAGCCTCATTCGTAGCCCCTGGTTGGTCGGGGCTGGCCCTTGCCGATCGAGGTTTGTCCCTTAACATGTGCCACATGTCAAATTTTAAACTAATGTGATGGATTGTTTAAAGAATCAACATAACAGATCAATCGGTCCACCCCCTTTCATGACGTCGTTGTTCCCACGGAGGTTGAGGGTTCGAAACCCCCGTAAGCCATAAAAATATTTTGAACTAGCTGACATTGGAAAAATTTAGGGTGCCACGTGGTGCCCTCTGATTGGGCCATGTGTCACCCTGTGATTGGATCATACCACACAATCAACAATCCAGTCACCTGCCACGTCACTTGTGTACAACCAAGTCACCTTCCATGTCACCTACTCTACAACCACATGTCGTGCCACATCATCATCCGTACTACACAATCACCCTACCACGTCAAAATTCGTACATCCCAGCTATCATCCTTACTACCACGTGTCATCTTTCCATTGGGCAATGTCATGTACAGACTGCCACGTGTCATCTGTACAGTGCCACATGTCATCCTTATAGTTCCACGTGTCAAATCCGTACAAATGCCAACTTACTCTGAAAATGGCAATTTTGAGTGACACGTGTCACCTCCTGGTGATATCATGTAATAAATATGACATCATCACGACATCACCTGTTGTACTGCTGATGTTAGCAGTACAACCTGTTGACTTTTTTCCTCTTTGGGAAATCGGTCAAAACGTGATAACTTTCGCATATGATGTCCATTTGCGAAAAAAATTATATGGATGAAATCAACGCAATGAGACAGACGCTATGACACTGGTTTCATATGATTCCAAGAACTTTGATTTTTAGGCCTTCCTAGATCCATTTTGGATCATGTCTCCCCACTAAGACCTTTTGGTCCTCCAAAAGGGTATTAACCAGTCATCAAGTGCGGGATAGACCACCCCACTTGTCCTTTGTCTTTAAACTCTATCTTGTGCACCTGTCTCATCAAGATCAATTGCAAAACAACCATGAAAACTAACAGCATATCGTTAGCCACTTGTACTCTTTCACATCTTACTGAAGCCACTACCATCCATGTTGAAAACATTAGTAGCAATAACATAAAAAATATGACTGCAAATGAGCTAATATGTTTGAAGTACTTGCACGACATTAGATTATATTGAAGCAAAGTATGATTGAACTTCCATTCTACAACCATCTCATGTTCATGCTTAATATCAATTGCTTGATTTGGCACAATTATAGGTGTGTTGCTTGCATAAGCTACCTTCCTTAATTGTTCCATTGTTTGTAGAGATTGATTTTCCTTTATGTGATGAGCATGTACAACATATTCATTGCCTTCTTTAGTTAAGTGATATTGATTATGTTCCCTATAGAATATTTCTTTGCAATCATACAAATAAGGACTGCCTAAGACCATTCCACATTCATTGAGTGGCACTACATCACACGTTACCTCATCCACAAACTTTGATGAAATTGCAAATTTTAAATTGCATTGCCTTGTTATGTGCAATTTATGATTGTTTCTTATCCATTTAAGTGAGTAAGGTTTATGATGCATATTAGTTTTTAATCCAAATTGTTTAGCCACTTCCTCTGAAATCAAGTTAGATTGAGATCCACTATCTATCAATGTATCAATCTTAGTATGTTTCATTATCACCCTTATGTGAAACAATTTACTTCTAGAATCATATCCATTGCCAATTTTACCGGTCAAACCAACTGTTGTGATTTTAGTCTCATCACCTGAATCGTATCCCAAGTCTGTTGGCCGTGTTGATGTTGCAACTGTTTTCCTCCCTTTCCTTTCTTTGAAACATTTTGGTCTCTTCTCTGGGTGTAATTTCCAGCAATGGTCATCATCACACCCTTCTTTCATGCAATGCTTGCAAGAGAACTTCTTCCCTTCTTGTCACTGAATTTTCTTTCTTGCCATTCACCTTTCTTTTGTCCTCTTTCCTCGAAAACGATTCCCCTGATACACCAAATCTTGTTTTCCCCGCCTCAATGTATGTTGTTTGAACAAAAACCTCATCAATATTAGTAGGTCCAAACATAAATATAGTGTTACGAATATGTGTAGGTAAACCTCCTATATACTTCATAAGAGTTTCTTGGGTATGTAATGGAATGTTTAACATTAATGCCATCTTCCGAAATTCATTTGTGTATTCTTGCACTGTTTGTCCCTTTCTTAGTTTAAGACCTTTCCATTCAATTAAAGCCTTCTCTTTATAACCCAAAGGATAAAATTGATTTCTAAGTGAAAAAACAAAATCTTGTCACGATGGAAATACATTACCCACTTGTTGCATGCCATTTTGCAACTTACTATGCCACTGGATGAGTGTTGTGCCTGCAAGACGAAGCGATGACAACTTGATTTGAGTTGCCTCATCCTTGATTTATTGCACACTACAATAAACTTCCATCTGTCTAACCCAGTTATCAATCCTCTCAACATTTACTTCACCATCATACATGGTTAATTCAAATTTCACATCAATCTTAAGTAAAGGAAAATCATGTTTATGTTTATGGGAATGTTTTCTTGCGGTGGATTTTGAACTTGTAGTTGAAGAAGAAGAAGTTGATGGAGAAGAAGAAGGTGAAGGAGTAGGTTTAGGAGGATCCTCTCCTTCTTCACTTTTGTCTTGTTTAGAATATTCCCCTTGGAAAGGCCTCTTCTGTTCCAAGTAATCCTCATATAAGATCTTTACCATCGCAGACATGGCGAATAAAGTCTTTTGCAACTCTATCTCGTTCTGAGACATGCCTTCTTCCGATGCCATCTCCTCACTTTGAGAAGTCCTCTTTCTCGATCCAATATCTGGATCCCCTTATACAAGATTTCCTTCACCATGATTCAAATTTTCCCTAGTAATCATGCAAACTCAAAACCAACCGTCAACCTGCTCTGATACCACTTGATCCGAAATGATATTTTAAAGACTTGGTTAAGTTTTAAAGCATGGGATCATTAACCAATTAGGAATTGATGAAAGAAGAAGAAATTAATGAGATATAATAGCAGCCATAATAAGAAATGTATATCATAACGTAAGCACGAGGATCAACAAACCATAACATCAAAATTGTTAACGGAGTTCGACAAGATTGCCTACATCTCCGGGCCTTTGTCTTAGTGGGTGAGGCTTTCTTATTTCTCTTCAATGCTTCATACGTACATCAAAAAAGTGTCAAATGGATTTAAAACCAGTCTGAATGTGTTCTTCACAACCTCAAGAATCCATCACAACCGATGACACTGAAAACGGTTGAGTGTAGCTCTTAGAATTGGCCCACAAAGTTTACCTCCTCAATGGCTTCCCTACATAAAAATGGCTTTGGCTGTCAAATTCCTTAGAATTTATCCTGTTATAAACCTCTATAATGTTGCTAAGAACCTCTGCTTTATATATATTTGAAGTGGGAATCAACCTCTCAACTTCCTCCCAATATCTGACCTCAAATTAGGCTTCAGATATCCCAATATTGGGTAAAATACATTAAAAACACCTAAAATCAGGATAACCTAAGGTTAAAAACCCCAAAATGTGAAAATATAGGGTGCAACCCCTTTTTTCTCGGCCCCTGGTCACATGTGCTTTGCCATGTGGCCGAGGGTTGGGCTTGCGCATGCTGGCCCCCTTGATTCCGGGTCCTGGTCATGTGGCTATGGCCATGTGTCCATAGGCTTTACCTCCCATGTGCTCCACATATGGTTAAGCCCCAGATTCGTAGCCCCTGGTCGGTCAGGGCTGGCCCCTGTCAATTGGGGCTTGTCCCTTAACACACGCCACATGTCAACTTTTAAACTGATGCGGTGGCTTGTTTAAACTAGTATGTCCTGTTGACTTTGACCAGTTGACTTTTTGCCTGTTTGGGAAATCGGTCAGAACATGATAAATTTCGCATACAACGTCCATTTGAAAAAACAATTATATGGCCGAAATCAGTGCGACAAGACCGATGCAATGGAACTAGTTTTGTCCGATTCTGAGAACTTTTATTTTTAGGCCTTCCTGGATCCATTTTGGATCATTCAAGAACAACAATGGTGTTGCATCCAATCGAGTCGACATTCCCTAATAACTTGTACAAGGTTCCAATATGAACTCCTTTCATTAAGACCATCGTACCTATGACCATATTTCACATATCCATATGAAATAGAGTGTGCACCCCTACATCACTCATCTTGCTGATAGATATCATGTTTCTTTCCTAACCCAAAATGTGTAGCACACCTAGAAGGGTTCTCCTCCTCCCATCCTGTGATATCAGTCAAACTCTTCCTTGTCTGACAATTTTGGTTGTCGAGTCATCCCCCAAGAGTACATATCCTCCTTCACATAATTCATATTTGCATAACCATTCTCTATGTGGTATCATATGATAGGATTCTCCTGAGTCAATCAACCAAACATCTTGATCCGACTATGTATTGGTCAATGCAAGGTAAACATCACCTTCCTTATCTGGATTTTTCTTTCTCTTAGTCAATTTCTTCTCATGGGATATTATACCAACTTCCATTGCCTTCAACTTGCAATCAATTTTTTAATGTCCATCATTACCACATTTCTATCACCTTCTCATTGACTGAAAAAGGGGATTTAGATATACCTTTCAACTTAGACTTTCTACCAAAGAATTTCCCTTTATCTCTGTCAACCGATCAACCTCTCACCACTAATGCATCTTTGGTTGATCCTTCCATGTTATTCCTTCTCATTTCTTCTGATAGTAGAGATGAAACCACATCTTCTAGTGCTAATGTGGTTGAATTGTAGCCATGACTAAGTTATCCTAGGAGTCTGGCAAAGAACATAATAGGCTAACACATTTATCCTTCTCGTTGATTTTTATATCGATGGAAGATAACTAGCTTATAATGGTATTAAACACATTTAAATGCTCATTCACAGAACATCCCTCACTCATCATCAGAAGATACAGTTTCTTTTTGAGAAACAACTTATTTACCAGAGATTTCGATTGGTACAAGCTTCCCAACTTGTCCCACAGTTTATTGGCTGAATCTTCACCTGAGACATTCAGCGGTACCGAATCTGTAAGACAAAGTCGAATATTACTCCTTACCCTTCTCTTGAGTTTCTCCCATTCTTCCATCAACATACCTATAAGAATGGTACCTAGAGATATTGTTTCCCATTGTTCTCGATCTATAAGGAGATCTTCAATTTTAAGCTTCCAAAGCTCAAAAATCTAGCCATTGAATTTTTCGATCTTTATTCTTGAGTTGCTTGCCATTCTTTAACACAATATTTAAATATTTCTGACTTATGAATATTACTGAACCTATGGTTTAGATTAGATCCAATATTATTAAACCAAGCTCTGATACCACATGTTAGGAAATGAGGAGCACTTCCACACTCAACCTAGCAGAAGAGAGGAAGAAAGATTTAAACAAGAAAGTAAATGACAAAGAAAACACATAATACACATATATTTTACCCTAGAAACCCAAATGGGAAAACCATGATTCCTTGAGAGCCTTTCTCTCTTATTGTCTTATTCATTCAAAATAAAAGGTTACATGCCTAACCTTTTTCTACACCTAAGACACAATTGACATCATACCTTCTTGTTTTACACAAGAACAACCATGTATCTAATTCAGATTACATTTGCATGACCAACAACCTCTAAAGATTAGCTATTCTATGATTATTTATTAGATTTTACAGCATTAAAACACACCTTCTTTATAGGCTTTACAGTAGGAAAAACCCTAAAGAAAAACACCCAAAAACAGTTACAGATCCACGTAGATCATTGGCTATACATCCCGTGAATCTTGGGATTCTGTTACAGTTGACTACCAAGTCAGATTACCAATTGGCATTCATTTGGTCATCATTCGTTTGTCATGTGAACACATGCCGACCTCTTGTTGGTTGACCTCTTCGACTTATTGTCAATATATTCAACTTTAGCCTTACCCAGTCGAACCAGCCTAACCTTCGACGTTTTTTTGATATCTTTGACTTTAACTTTACCCGATTGAACCACCTCAAAATTCGACTTACTGTCGATATCTTCAACTTCAACATTTCCCGATCAAACCACCTTGACCTTCGACTTGCTGTCGATTTCTTCGACTTTGACTGTCAGTCGATCCACCTCGACTAGAATTTCACTGCAAACAATATAACAACCCAACAAAGATAATGTTCTAAAAATGATTCAAGAGTATGTATTTACTCAATTGCATATATTTATGTTCACAAATATGGTAAGAAGTTATCATAATGATATCATGAATACAAGATTAATTCAAACCTATAGAAATCAATTTCTTTCTTTAGCTAGGTAAATTTCAAAACCCCAAAAGGAAAATTACAAAGGTTTACTCATTTTGGAGTTCCTTCTAGATCAAATTATGACTTCTTTTTAATAAAGAATAAGGTTTAATACACTTCATAATAGAGTAAAATACATCTTAGGAACACATTTATTACCTCCTCGGTCACAAGGACAAAACCCAATAAATTCCCCCTTAAAAACCTCTTAAATTCAAAATTTTGAGCTAGGAATTCATGCCACATGAGGTATACTCACTTTGTATGAAGGAAAGGAGCATATGCCTAGAGGTATATGCTATTTTTCTTTGAGAAAAGCGTGTATGCCTATCTTTTACATGAAAATTTTCACGAAACTGCCCGAAAACAGTTTTGTAGGTCTTGATTAAGGATGAGGTCTTCAATGAGGGTTTAGAACAACTGTAAAGATACATTATCACTCCATTTTAATTCTATGATTCTCACACAAAGATTCAATTCACAATTTATCTGAAAACAAAAACCCCAAACAAAATTTCAACTTACAAGCTACCTATCTATATATTGAATTTTCCATAATTACATATATTTTTATGATGGTTGTAGAAGCTCCTCCCTTGATTTTTATTTAATTCCAAGTTTCTCCAAGTATTAGCTCCAATTCTCCTTTGCCAAATATAATTTTACTATCAACTGACCACCTTACTAACTCTTGAATGAGAAATCTTCTTCCCCAGGGACCTTAGAGCTACAATGGGTGGTATGAGAAGAGGACAAAACTAACATTTATATTGTGTGTCTCCTCTAGATCACATGAGGTCCCCACCTCTCAAGTACATACACAATCTTGACACCAAACTCAACATGAGTTCATTAAAAAAAAATAGCGTTATGACATTCATCTAGCATTATGGTGCAAAAATGTGAGCTCCCAAGCCCAATCCTCTTTTCTTATATAGCCTTTGAGGCTCATGCCATATATCCATCTCATGCAAAATAAAAAATTATTAAATGCATAATATTCACCCACCTATGTGTCATTGCATGCATAAGTAATTCTTTATTTAAAATGCAAAATAGAGATTATTCATCAAATTCCAACCTCTTACCCTATTTTGACTCTAAGTTGTTCCCTAAATCCATTTTATTTTACTTCATTGAGTGATAAAACCCTCGTAGAGTTTATCCACGACCCTAGCCAACATGGCCACTTGGAGCAATTTATTAATGCAAAAGAAAAAAATTACAAGAGAGTTACAAGAGAGTTTCTCACAATCAATCATTGGAAAATGACCCTCCATGCTCTTTTAATAGAGATCATGGACCAATCGGGTGTTAAGCCATGAATCAATGTAGTCATTAAGATCAAGGAGAATATTAGTCATCGGATCACTCCATGTCGGGAACATATCATGACTATCGGATTTCCTAACTACAAATGCATACTAAAGAAACACACTTTAACCTAACGACACATTAGACCAAGTTGATCTTAACTAACTCCTAAGTGTATAAATATCCTAACACGCCCCCTTAAGAAACAATTGGGATAGGATTGAAGGATTTGCAAAGGTGACACAATAGGAGAAGGAAAGAGGCATTAGAGCCTATAACCCCTTAATGAAAACTTCCTAAACTTATAACATAGATCAAAGTTTGGAAAACTTTGCTTCTATAAGAGACTTTGTGAAAATGTCTGCAACTTGATATTTTGTAAGAAAAGAGAGAACTTCAATAACTCAATCATGAATGAGCTTTCTAATGAAGTGCATGTGTAGCTCAATGTGTTTATCGTGTTGAGTTTGAACTAGATCTTTGGTGAGATTGATGCCACTCTGATTTTCACACCAGAGGGTGGTCAGATTTTGTTGTTGGAATCCAAACTCTGAAAGGATCTGTCAAGTCCACAAGGATTCCTAACTTGCATTAATTGTTTCTTGGTACTCTGCTATTGTTAAAGAAAGAGCAATATCATGCTATTTCATACAGGACCAAGAGACGATTCTTGAACCAAGGATAAAAACAAAATTGTAGTAGACTTTTGATCATTAGGGTCATAAGCACAAACTGAATCAGTGAAACCAACCAATAAAGGAGTCCCCCTAAATTGTAATGTATCTCGAATTGAACTGTACCCTGAACATACCAAAGTATTCTTTTAGATTCTTTCCAATGGATTTCATGGGGTGTTTACAAATATCGAGCAACAACACCAACATAAAAGGAAATATCAAGATGAGCATGTGTCAAATATAAGAGGCTACCAACTAATTGACGATAGAAAGTGGCATCAAATTCGAGAGAAGTACAAGTGGAAACAACTTTTACTCTAGACTAGAAGGGAGAAGGGGTTGGTTTATAATATTCCATGTGAAAGCAACAAAAAATGTCACAAGTATACATAGACTGGGAAAGAAAAATCCATTGGTTTATAATAGTTGGAGGCCAAGGAAATAGTGAAAATATCCTAAGTCGGTCATTTCAAATTTCTTCTTAAGGCTGGTTTTCACATGGTTTCAAATTTTAGGGTCACTATAAGTGAGGATAAGATCATCAACATAAAGAACAAGGATTGTGAAATAGATTCCTACTTTCTTGGTATATACATTTGGATCAGAATGACATCTAGAAAATTTGGTGTCAAGAAGCAATATGTCCATTTTGGCATACCAAGCTCGGGAAGCTTGCTTAAGACCACAAAGATATTTCTAGAGGCGACAAACAAGGCTGGAGTCATTCTGGACTTAGCCAGGAGGTTGTTCCATGTATATTTTTCCTTTCAAATCATCGTGCAAGAAGGAAGATTTAATCCATCTAATGGACCTCCCATTTATGTGAGGCATTATAGGCTAGAACAAGGAAGATGAAATTCATTTTGGCTACAAGGGAAAATGTTTCATTATATCTTATGCCTTCAACTTGAGAGAACCCTTTGGAAACTAACTGAGTGTCATGTTTTTCAATACTTCCATCCGATGCATATTTATTTCTATAAATCCATTTAAATCTAACAAGGTTTCTTCCTTTCAGAAGAAGTACAATATCCCAAGTATCATTCACCATTAAAGAGAGATACTCTTCATTCATTGTAGTATTCCATTATGATTACATGAAGTCTCTACAAATGTTTCTAGATCATGAGTCTCTGAAACTTGAGCCAAAAGATAAGAGGCTTGTTATAACTGTGAACGAGCTTGATGTTGATTTGAAGGATCACCGATTGCTTCTCGTGTTGAACAAGTCCATCTAGGAAGTGATGGTGTTGGTGCAGGTTCATGTTCAATGGACTCATCTAGAACAATGTGAGCGGGCGGAGGTGGATTTTCATCCTCACTATCATCATCATCTAAAGAAGAAGAAACCATAATAGGAACTGAACATGGAACAAATGTCGAAGATGGCTCACATGCCCAAGAAGGCACGAATGTCTAATTAGGCTCACAGGCCAAGATATTTTCATCAAATTTAACATCTCTTCTAATAATAATTTCATTAGAATGAGGTCGAAGAAGTTTGTAACCTTTGACATCTTCAGAATAATCAACAAAAATACACTTATCACTTTTAGGCTATAAAGATTTCCTTTTCTCATCAAGAATGTGAGCATGTGCTACAATTCCAAATACACAGAAGTGGCTTACGTATGGCTTAATTTTATTCCATTCTTCTTCCAATGTTATATTTTTTAAAGCCTTTGTGGGAGTGTGGTTTGCTATGTAATTTCAATAGTTAATGGATTTCACCCAATAATTAATACTTAATCCCTTAGATTGGATCATACAATTAACCATTTATTTTAATGTGTGATTATTTCTCTTAGCAACACCATTTTTCTATGGTGTATATGGAACAATGTGTTGCATTTGGATGCCCTGTGCAATGCAGTAAATTGTAAAATTGTTGTTCACATATTCATCTCCATTATCTATTCTTAACCTTTGAAGTTGATGTTCATATTTTTTTTCTACAAGGGCCTTGTAGGACAAAAACTTGTCAAACATGTCACTCTTAAGTTTTAATAAGTAAACCCAAGTGTGTCTGGAGAAGTCATCAATGAAAGTTAAGAAATAATTGAACCCAATTAAAAAAATAGAAAAAAACTTGCACCCAAGTCACTATGAACAAGTTGCAAAGGGGCCGAGGTGTGCCAAGAGGCACGTTTTTCAAAACTATCCTGATGATGTTTTTCGAGAACACAATTGACACAAACACTATCTCAACAAGAAACAAGAGGAAGAATAATCACCATCTATTGATTACATAGTTGTTGTAATGAGTGATAGTTTAGATGACCAAACCACTCATGCCAAAGTTTACTCAAGTCCTCACTATGAGAAAAAAAAACTAATGGAAAAGATAATGACTCAAAGTTGTCAAACTTGTACAATCTGGTAATATCATCACCAATTCCAGTTGCGAGGACATGCTTAGGATCTTTTAAATCCTTAATTACAACTTAGTGATGTGAAAAATCTATAGTTTTACCTTCACTTGAATGAGTAATATGATATATTGATAGAAGATTACAGGAAATAATTGGAACACATAATACATCATTGAAATGACCATTATCTATCTAAATTTTTCTAGACCCTACAACTCTAAGAGATCTATCATCACCAACAAATATTTTCTTGGTGTTACATTCATTAAGAGCATAAAATATGGCTTTATCCTTAGCCATTTGATAAAATTCTCCAGAATTAATAAGCTATTGATTAGATGAAGAAGTAGAAGTTGCAATGAAGGAGAAGATGGAAGCAGAAAGTGCATGTCCATGAGAATAAGAGGTAGAAGAAGAAGAATCAATACTGATGTTTTGTTTCTTCATAGTTTCTTCTAAAGCTTCCATCTTCTTAAAACATTTGGAATCCACATTACCATCTTTCCCACAAAAGTTGCAATCTTTGTCAATCTTCTTACTTTCATATTTTTCTCCTTTGTCACCATTAGGAGCATAAGCTGGTTGAGAGGGTTTGGGCCCTTGTTTTTCTTGTTTTTGTGGCGAGGATGTTGCTTCTTGAGATTCTTGTATTTATCTTTATGTTGGTCCATTAAGGATTTTTTGGAGGTACTTGCAATGTTGATCACTCCAAGTTGCACAAGTTTATCTTTCTCTCTAATCAAATGATAACAAAAAGAATAAAGAGTGGGAAATTTATAGTTACTCTCAAAGGTAGATACAAAGATATGATATACACTACCAAGCTTAGAAATAATAATATAGTGTAACACCCTGTTTCCCCCAAATTTGTAATTAATCCTAATACAGAAATTACCATGCTAAAGCATGATGAAAATGTGAATGTATGATGTGAATGGACCTTATGAAGAAGGTCGATAAATGTAAATAACATTATGAATTTATATTGCAGGACTGCTGAGAGGTGATGTGCAAAAAAAGAGACCACGATGGCGGTGGAAGGCACCTGGAAAGGTGGCGTTAACTTCCACCAAGAATTAATACCGTATTTGGACTCCACTGGCCTGGAGAACCAAAAGCGGCTCGCTGGCCCCCAAATTTAATGTCTCGTAGGCTGGTAGGCAGGCAACTTGATGAGGGATGGGATGGTGAACCGCCCATCCGTAGAGCCGTCAGGTCTGATCGACGCGAGGGTAATCGTGCCACACGCAACCTCGCGAGAGGATAAGGCGTATGGCAGAAGCGATTATGAGGGGCAGACGTGAGGGGAAACTCTGGAATTACACAGAGTGAGTGATAGCAGAGAGGAAGGATTGCAACCTTTGCTCCTGGTCACTGGCAGACAGAGAGATGCAGTCTCAGAGCATCGTGGTCTCAGCTCGGGGGTGGCTAGTGGTAAATCCGTTGGGAGTCACTGAGCCTACGGTTGGGTGGGAACGAGCACCCCTCTCAGTAGTTGCACCCACTTCTGAAATTATTTCTGATAAGTGTTTTGCCTCTAGCCTCTTGATATATATATATATATATATATATATGTGTGTGTGTGTGTGTGTGTGTGTGTGCTTGTTCTGATGATTATGCTCATAAGTTGAGAAACGATGAATGATTTCATTATAAGGATAATTGTATGGTGTTTTGATCAGTGCTAGTAGTTATATGTATATTCATATGGAAAGACTACGTAGGATTTATGTCTTCATGAAGTCGTTATGTGTGTGTATTGGTCAAATTCAGTTTTCATGTCTGGTTATCGGGAGGATGACATTCTTACATACCTCAGGTAGTACCCTTAGTAAGTCTCCCCATAGAAATACCTTCCTCGAAAAACCCATCAAGAATCGTGAAGGCGTAAGGCCTTAGAAATCCTGCATAAGGAGGAATGATTCCTCTTGAGGGACCAAATGACAGCCTAGGGATGAAGTAACAAATCGACGGATGAGATCCTATCAGGAGATCTGTGGTCACTTACGACTGTTAGATCGGAGGAAGAAGAGGGAGTGTTAAGTGCTTTAACCCTGATGGGTAGTAATCAATGGACGAGAGTTCGTCGGGGAATCTGCGGTCACCCATGACCATTATATTTGTAGGAGAAAGTAGGGGGTTAAATGTCATACCCCTTTGTTTTCCTGTGTCTTTGTGGGTAGTGAAGAGTTTAGGACCATAGATCCCCAAGGTTATTAGAATATCTGGACCGTGGATCTTTCCCACGCCCAGGGAGTCATTTAAGAATGCATGGGTAGGAACCGTTACGAACCGTCGGATCTCAGTTGAACAGCCCGATAGCCGTTAGATCTGTTAAAAGTTACCCGAGGGATAAGACTCCAGTGTATAGGGACTTTTCCCTGGGATAGATCTGAACCGTTCGATTAACGGAGGCCACGTGTCACGAGATCTCTCATCTTGGGATATCGGCATTCGGGAAATCGGAGTTCCTGAGGTCGTGAAAGTTGGGACATCAGAAGTCTCGAAAACGCAAGGAGTGATCTAAACCGTCCATACATTGGGACGCATGTCAGAGATCTGAAGGGAGTCGGAGTTCGGCATTTCGCGAGTCCTAGGGACCAGGTGTCCAGGACATCAGAGGTCGCAAAATCCTAAGATCTAACCAGGACCGTCCATCAGGGGAGGACGCGCGGCAGCAATTGGAGCCGTCGAAGAAAGTCCCGACAGGAGGTCGTCTATCGGCATGTGGGTCATCGGGATATCGGGAATCCTGGTGACAAGGTGTCTATGCAATTCAGAATCGCGAAACGTGAAATCTTGATCAGTGGGGGACAGCTGTCAGCACCTCAGGTCTGAGGGAAGGACCCCAGGGGAGGCCAGCTGTCAACAAACCGGAGAGTCGAGATTCACGGAATCGGGAATTCCGTGGACATATGCACTTTGGCATTGAAAACCCCAAAACCCCGATGAGGGACAAGGCTACGGTCTTGTGAGATAAAGGTCATGTGGATTAAGGACTTAGCCTGGGAGGCTAAGGCAACAGAGGAGCGTATCGAGATTCAGGGATCGGTGAACCAACTGGTTGGGACCTCACAAGTGTCAAAACCCCAATGGACGGAAGAGATTCTTTCAGAGGATCTCCGGGTCTGTCCTGACCGTTAGATGTGGCAACAAGACGTTAAATTAAGCGAGTATGCGGTTATGCTATAGGATAAGCAACGAGTAGATCTAGACGGTCAGATTCCACCCACCCAGATCTA
>CBVK0100228277.1:0-25458 GCA_900067695.1 Picea abies
GGGGGGTGGGGGGGGATTTCTCTGTGATAAATCCCTTAGATCTGAGTTATCGAGATCCCTTAGACACAAGGAGTGAGCAGGAAATCGAAGTCTACACTAAACGAAGCTCACAAGGAATAACACTCTGGGAAAGTGTTGTCGAGATCCAAGAATCCATTTCCTAGGAGAAGTGAAGGATGGAACCTTCAGGGACTTAGAAAATTCTTCTAAGTCTAAAAGATTAAAAAACTCAGGAGGGGGAGCACTATTGACTGTCAGATTGCGGTGAAGGATCAGTGGTCATCTGAGCTGAGACATACACACAAATTTCAACATTGCGTATGCCCAAGAGGAAAGACCCACGAGGACATGAATGGATGGTGGAGAGATTTTTGGGAGGGACGCAAAATACCATGAGTTGTTGGATTGAGAGGAGTTGCGAGTAGGTTAGTGGGGAGACATTTCAATGCTCGATCCTCAGGTGGAATAATAGCTATCGGACACCAATAGATCTGGGTCGTTGATCCCATTTCTAGTTTTTGGCTACCAGAATGCAAAGGGAAAGAGATGGGACTCTTGGCCCACAAAACCTCGAAAGGATCCAGACCGTCGGATCTTTGGAGGTTAGGATCCGTCGATCTGCGGCATGGAGGTGTATCGGGTTTTAGCTACCGACAGTACAAGGGGTGAGAGCAGGGACTCTTGACCCACGAAACCCCAAAAGGATCCAGGCCGTCGGATCTTCGAAGGTTTAGAACTGTTGATCCACGGTGTGGGGGTATTTCAGATTTCGGCGAACGGGGATACAAAAGGTAAGAGTCGGGACTCTTGACCTATGAAATCTCAAAAGGATTCAAGCCGTCAAATCTTGGAGGCTTAGAGTTGTCGATCCACAACAGGGAATTGTTTCATCTTTCGTGACTTGGAGGAATGAACGGACCTCGTGAGGGGTGAGGTCGTGAAACACAAACGTCGAATTGATCATTTTCGTTGATCGAAGGGAGATCTGGACCATAGGTCTCGGTCTTCACGGTTTTAGCTCTCGTAACTTGGAGAAGCCCGAAGCACCCTGTGGTAAATTTGGTGTTCACATGCTTGCAGTCATGTGAGCTGAGGAAAGGGGGGAGCTAGCCTCCACTAGTTCTTATCGAGGTTTCGGGACCAGAGGAACCAGGGACTCGTTACATTAGAAAACCTCGGGGATGTGAAACGTGACGTGCCTTTCAGGCTAAGCTGGTGGTCATGCCTGTGGTCATGAGGAGTGGGGGTCATGCCTAAAGCCATCTTGCACGAGTAAAATACAAACAAGATTTTGTGGACTAAGTGTTAGAGGTTCCAGCTTGGAACCAGGAGAGCCCCTCTGGCTCCGGAATTCGGAGATCCTGACCGAGAGGTCGTGCAGCCCTGAGGAGAGATAGGGGGTCTACATGACATTACATTGTTTATTAGATAGTGATGTTACTATGTTCTTCATGTTCTGACGACAGGGATATGCTTGTCACATTGTGATAACATGGTTATCTTTGTCACATTGCGACAACAAGGATATGCCCACCACATGGTGATGACATGGATATGCTCATCACATTGGGATGATGGGGATATGATCATCACATGGTGATGACATGGCTATGTTCGTAAAATTGCAACGCTGCACTGCTTGTTAGATTGCAACGTTACTATGTTCATCACATTGCGACATTACTATATATTTGTCACATCGTAATATTATTATATTCATCCCATTGCAACATCTAGTTTTGTTTGTCAAATTGCAACATTGAGTTATGTTCATCATGCGACAAGGTTGGTTTTTGTTCAACATATTACAAAAATGTGTGTACATCACATTGGAGAATTGGTTGTGTTTGTCACATGTGACATTTCAAAATTGTTGTCACAATGTGATGTTAGTATATTTTCTTCACATTGCAAAGTGAGGATATGTTTGACACATTGCAAGGACAAGGATATACTCATCAAATTGTGACAAAAGGGTTATATTTGTCGGAATGTGACGTTACACAATTCATCGGATTTTGATGTTACTATGTTCGTGACATTGTGATGACAGGGGTATGCTTGTCACATTGTGATGACATGGCTATGTTTGTTACATTGTGACGTTGCACTTTTTTTCACATTGTGACATTACTATGTTCATCACATTGCAACATCACTATATTTGTCACATTGCAACATTACTATCTTCATCACACTGCAACATCTAGTTTTGTTTGTTAAATTGCAACATAGAGTTATGTTCATGACATGACAAGGTTGGTTTGTGTTCTAAATATTATGAAAATGTATGTACATCACATTGTTACAATAGGCTATGTTCATCACATGTGACATTTGAAAATGTTTGTAACATTGTGAAGATAGTATATTTTCATGACATTGCAATGTGGGGATATGTTTGACAGATTGCAAGGATAGGGATATGCTTGTCACACTATGATTGAAGGGCTATGTTTGTCAGATTGTGACAGTAGAATTTTCGTCAGATTGTGATGTAACTATGTTCATCACATTGCAACAACAAGGATATGCTCATCACATTGTGATGACATTTTTATCTTCGTCACATTGTGACATTACATTGTTGGCCGCATTGTGATGTAACTATGTTTGTAACATTATGAAGTTGGGGAAATGTTCGTCACATTGTGACGACATGGCCATGGTCATAATGTTGAGTTGTTGCACTATTTTTCAAATTGTGACGTTGCATTATTTTTCAAATTATGACATTACTATGTTTATCACATTGCAAAATTACTATATTTGACACATTAAAACATTATTGTCTTCGTCACAATGCAATGTTCAGTTGTGTTCATCAAATTGCAACATAGATTTATGTTCATCACATGAAAACGTTGGTTTTTGTTGGACATATTAAGAAAATGTATGTACATCACATTGCGACAATGGTCTATGTTCATCACTTGTGATGTTTGGAAATATTTGTCACATTGTGACGTTAGTATATTTCCATGGCATTGCAACATGAGGATATGTTCGACACATTACGAGGATAGGGATATTCTTGTCACATTACGAGGACAAGGCTATGTTTGTCATATTGTGATGTTACAATGTTCATTAGATTGTGATGTAGTTATGTTGGTCACATTGCAAAAACAAGGATATGCTCGTCACATTGTGACGACATTGTTATATTCGTCAGATTGGGACATCACATTTTTTGTCGCATTGTGATGTAACAAGGATATGTTCGTCACATTGCGACAACAAGGAAAATACTCTGCACATTGTGACGACATGGCTATGGTCATCACATTGAGATGTTTCATTGTTTGTCATATTGCGACGTTACTATGTTCATCACATTGTGACATTACTATATTCATCACATTGCAACATTCCTATGTCTCGATGCAAAGTTAGATTATATTCATCCAATTGCAATGTCAAGTTATGTTTATAAGATGACAATCCCTGCTTGTGTTCGACACATTTCGAAAAGAAAGTTATGTCCAAGATTAAAAAAAAATAATAATGAAGTGTTTCCTTTGTTAGAAAGATAGGAACTTTAAACTGATGTGATGTATTAGGTAGAAGAAAATTTAAAATCATACTTGTTCTAATGACATTGATAGAAAATCATTTAATGATTTATAATAATAAGAGTAATAATAATCTAATATTATAATATTATGATTTACTCCTATGATTCCTTTATTCTTATGAGTCACTTCTATTATTCAATTATTCCTATGTGTTACTTATATTTACTCCTATTATTCCATTACTAAATATTATTAAAAAATTTAATATAAAAAAATTAATTTTTTTTTTTAAATTGAATTTAAATTATATTTTTATTATTATTATTTTATTGCAATTATTATTTAAATTAAAGATACAATTATTATTTAAATTGAATTGAATTTATTTTTTTTATTATTTTCTTATTATTATAAAATAAATTTTGAAAAATCTTGAAAATATTAATCTTATTGTAAATATTATTATTATAATGAGAAATCTTGAAAAACCTATCCCAAGCCCTAATCTTATTGTAAATATTATTATTATTATTATAAGTTTGGAAGTGACAAAATCTCATTATTAAATTAAATTGATGATTTAAAAAAAAATATTAATATTTTTTAAAAAAATAAGTATTTGAAGAGTCATAAATCAAATTTAATTTGACGGGACTTAACCATTATCATATCAAATAAATTAAACCAATTTTAAATAAGTAAATTAAAAGATAAATAAATTTAAGTATATATTTTCAAAGTGTTTTTAAATTTATAAAAATTATAATTCTATATATTATATAAAAACTCGGTTATAAAACTTTGTATTTAAAATTTTAACTTATCGAAAAAATACACATCATACTTTCTGTCGAAATGAATATATAAAAGCGAAACATTACCTCGCGGAAAAACATAGACTCTAAAGAAAAAATATATATTAAATTCCAACTTTACCGGCTGTAAACGAATAGAGTCCAAAGAAAAATAGAATTTGTAAACTTTTTGGAATAGAAGAGAATAGTTTTTCTTATTTTAAGTGACTCTTCTTTTTTAATTGAGCCTATAGGTGTATATATGTTGGAAATTGACATATTAATAGGCTTTTACTTTTTAATAAGTTTTTTTTTATGGATAGGATTAAATATGGATTAATTTTTTGTGTATATTTTTCCATATTTACTTAATCATATTAAAAAATTAATGTGTTTACAAGTTGATTGCCAATGACTAAAAAAGATTTATTTGATTGTGATTAAGTTAACAGTGAACTATGATGTGAAGCATGATATGGTTCATTTTGTTTTTTATGAGCTTGAAGCATGATTCACGTTTCAATTAACTATGCTACGCTATCTCGGAGGTGTTTCTGATTTCAATCTCATCTCCCAAATGAAGCAAAATCAAGAAAAGCAAATCAATACCTTGAATTTGAAATTAGTGTTTGAACGATGTACCACTCATCAAACCTTGGCAAATGTCTTCCCAACGCTGGAATCCTCACACAATTCCATAAGGTGAACATGTGCGATTGTTTTTTATTTTCCAATTATCATTTATATTCTCTACTAAAATGGCGAAGCCTTTTGGGTTGTATTCATGGATTTCTATCGACCAAATTCCCACCACAATAGTGGACAAGTTAGCTCAATATTGAATGCAGCAATTCCCGACTGCTTAATATCCCTTCGTCAATCTGTTCCTTGCAACGTCAAGACTGCGCAAATTCTTCAAGTTTGGTATCCATTCCGATAAGCGTGCATTGAAGTTGTACCTAGCAAGCCACAGATCTTCTAGATTGTACAGCCTACAGAGATCGAGAAAAGTACCTAGGAAAAGCAGGTTGTAGTCTGCAGGTGAGGGGGTTTCCAAAATTTTTATGTATCTTTACAGTCGTCGATGCATTTGTTTCTCGTGTCATGTATCCAATCATTGTGATTTTGTTTGCCCAGATCCTCCTTATCACTATTGCAGTACCCCTTGATCATCCACCTCTTACATTATTTGGCCTCCCTTTTGCATCCACCTAGCCATGGAGAGAACCACTACTAAGAGTGGACCTCACTTGTGAGTACCCATTTGCATTCATGTTTCTTAGGTCAATTCCATGTGCTTAGAACATAGAAGTATGTTGTTAAGCCACTTGTTCTCTCCAAACGAGCTAACTTTTACCCTTTTTTTGTGCTCATTAAACCATCCAAAGGCATCGTATGAGCTCACTTTTAACTCTTTTTCGTGATCACTAAACCATTTAAAGGACACCTCCTTTTTGGACTCATAAAAAGAGACAAAAAATAAACCTCCTGAGTATAATTTTAACTATTCTTCGAGCTCATTAAACTTTTGATCATGCTTTTATCTCTCTTTCATGCTCATTAACCCATGAAGGAGACACTAAAAAACAAAAAAAACTAGGGTTTTTTTTCTAATATTCATATATGCTTGAAATGGCAGTGTCGATCAAGTCCCCCTTGAACATGGCACATGTTCAAGTCATCATATTAAAGTTGGGTTATAGAATGCCTAGGATCTATACCTGTAATGTAAGTCACAAATACTCCATTGACTTATTACTCTTCCAGTCATCATGGAGGGTGATCCAGGAGGATCTAAGGAACACTCATAGAGTTCTAGGAGGATCTCAAATGCTCACATAGGTCCCAAGGAATCCATAAATTATGAAAATTCGATCATCTCATTTTTTTCCCGAAAATGGCATCATTGCATAGAGCACGTCATCAACTTTCCAATGGTGCAAGTGGAAAGTAAAACAGAGTTTGTATGAAAAATTTAAAAGATGTCAAAGTTTGAGTCAAAGTCAAAAGTCAAAGGGGTAAAAGGACTTGTGTCATGTCCATACAATGACATGTGCCATGACCATATAGGTGAAGTGGCCACACCCCAAGGTGCCATGTAGTGATTGGGTAGATGTGTTGGTATCTAGTTGTCGAGTTACAAGTTGACAAGTGGACCAATGGTTCATTGACACATCGCATTGGATAGCCAATATGAGGTTTCCATGTGGCAGCCCCTCATTGTCCAATATTGGTTAATGTTGTGTAAGAGTATGGATTCGAGTGGCATCGAAACTGTGACCTACATAATCCTCCAAGCCTTAAAAAACCCTCAAAAACCAACATGCCACATAATACAGCTTAATATATGAGTAGCATATATTTTATTTAAAGTTACATTAAAATTCATTTCGGCGGTTAAAGGGTTGATGGCCTAAACCCTCGACCCTTAGCCCCTGGTCAGTTGAACTATCATGTAACCACAACATAGTTTACATGGGGATATTAACATGCAATGGTTTCAAACCATAATAAAAATGTCGATGGGTATATAATATATATTATATATTGTATACAATATGCCATGTAACAAACTATATGCCAACGGATATGTTTTATAACCATATATACACTATATATAGTATATAAAACTATATATTAAACCAACAAACAATGCATGTGTAAGATGGAAGGGGAATCGAACCCCGACCTCCACTATATTAGAGGATTGTTTTAACCACCAAGCCAACGCCCCCACATCTAGCAAGATTCCCTCCTAATTTAGTAATAAGTTGAAGCTAATTTGGATGGGGGGTTAGGACCGTGGCCTATTTAATGGGAATGGATTCCTATGTGTAGAAAGTCTGAGACATCATGGATCCTAAGGCAAGTACTACATGAATTTTTAGACAGGGCATGATTTATGAGAATGTACATATGCATTGAAGTATGTACAAAGTACAAGCTTAGTTTGTGTTGCACCATAAAACGTGTCAAATGGTACCTTGACAAAATTTCAAGTATTTTATATCAATTCTACACAATTTTTCATAAAGATAATGAATATGATGTATTTTTTGAGATTTTATTTCATTTGTAAAACGTTTTTCTCAATTTGTCATTAATGAGTATTTAATGTTCTTTTTGCGTGCCAAAGAGCGTGAAATTGATCTAGTTTTGAAATTGGTCGACTTTATAGTCAAAATTATAGTTTTGCAAGGATTTCAATGTTGAAGTTATTTTCTTGTTTTGATCAATGGAATTTAAGAGAATCCATTAAATTGGCATATGTGAGTCATTTTACATGTGATTTTTATACTTGAGATGGAGAAGGCAATTTTCATTGGATCCAATGGAACTTAAAGATGAAACAAAATTATACAATTTGAGTTCTTTCATTTTTTGTTGTGTCATCTCACCAACATTTTTGGTTTGTTCTTTCTCTTCTTACTTCTTCTAGGGTTGACCCAGGTTCATATCTCAATAGGTTTCCAGCAAAATCATCTAAAAATATTAGCCCTCCTGGTAAACCAGAAGGAAACGTTGCGCATAGGGTGCACATCGCAGTCTCACCCAAGATAGCTTTATGGGTGACCCCAATACCTAGGTGTTTGCAGTATTAGATAGAGTGGGGATATGGGATTGGGTTCTTCCTTATTTATGCATTAACCTGGTTATTGATTTAAGTATTTCTAGGATTCATTCATCTCCAGCCTTATTCATGCATGTTGATACATCTACTTTAATCATTCATTCCAAATATAATCATTAACAAAAAATAAAAATTCAATAAGCATCACACATAACACGATTTTTACCGTGGTTCACCCCCTCCTAGGGATACATCCACAAAGATCTAGTTTCTATGCTCTTTTATTTATCTTGCTGCAAAATCTTGCGTTGTGTGCATTACATATCAGTAATACAATCAAGATCAAGGAAATAATCCTTTATGAGGAAGACTAGATCACACCAGGCTCCTCAGCCTATGACCTAACCCTCAAGGACTCACCTTATTCGACTCTTCTACAACCTTATTACAATCGAAAGTCTCATAAACTGATATGATTCTATTATTTCCTTATCTAACATCTCCTCATAAAACAACAACGACCACCACTCTCGACTCTAGACCTCCTAAGTCTTTATTTGTACAATTTTATAGGCTTATAGCCCTTACAATCCTTAACAAAACCCCTAACCCTATCATTCTTAGGCTTTCTTGCCTTCTTTCTATGTTGTTTCTCCTCCTGCATGCTACTTTTCCTTCTTTTTCTTCATGTTTTTTTCTTCTCACCTATCGCACATGCTCCAAAATTAGATCTTCCTTTCCAAAAATAGGTCTTTCCTTAAAATATTCATGCACCTAACAAGCCTCCAACACTGACATGTGGCTCGTCCTGAGCCACTCAAGTGGTGTGCAATACTTGAACAACCTCTATTAAGTTGTGAAATTTTCCTTCTAATTCTTCCCCTTTTGCTCTAGCTTCCACAACTTTCCCTGTAAGATCTTCTACCGTTTGCTCAGGGGATCATTTTTGTTCCCCTTTATTGCATTTTCACTAATTGTATATGTTCTAATACCTACTTAATATCGAACAGCTAGTTATGTATCCTTCCTGTTTGGTTTTTGGCCTCTTCAAAATCCTCCACTGCACGATCATGTACTCTCTTTGCAACACGATCGACATCATCCTCGGTGATTGTATATTCCTGCATTTATTTATGGGCCTTGGCCTTCTTGTGCGACCCACCTGTATGTATAATCGGTTGTTTGGGTGGACCTGTCTCTTGTGGAGTAGCTATTGACCGGGTTTCCTGTGTCCTTGTGTCCCCCCTTCCTTTTTCTTCTTATGTTAGGACATTATCCTTCTTTTGGGCGCTTCCCTTCTTCTATGCCACTATTTTTTGACCAGGCTTCTCCTACTGCGTGGTTTTCTTTGTCACTGCATTGCCTCCTATAGATGTACTACCAAAAAAAATGAGAATTAACCTATGATTACTTTCCATTTGTCGATATTTGTACTACCAAACCAATTTTGAAGTAGAATAGAATCTTGACATGAATCATTGCTCATTCAAGAACTAGCTTGTAGTTAGAATAAGTTAGGGTTGAGAGGCTACCTTTAACCATAATGCCTAATGGGTTGTTGGTACATGATTGGAGAATTATGGTCAAGAGATGAGTTAATATGGAAAATTTCCACCGTTGTGTCAGTGAATTTCAAATGAATTGGAAGCTTGTGTTACTTACCTTGTTTTCAAAATGCACTAGTTCTTAAATTGTTGATGATGAATTTTAGGATTTAATATCGTATATCCAACGTTAAAATTTTTTAAATTAAATCGAGGTTTGGAAAATTTCCTAGAATTTGCACTAGGTGAATACTGATGTCAACGATTACATCCCTTGATTCCACCCCTCTGTAGGAAGACTGGAAGAATTTTCGTAGTCTCTGTCTTAACGATGTGCTCTTTTTCAACCCATCCAAATAGAGGTGAATTTTTAGTTAGTTGATAGTAGAAACACAACCTGAGTCTATTCCTTTACAATATCGAATTGAGTTTGTGAAACTTGAGATAGGTCTACAAACCTTATACATCTCCTTTTGGTAACTTTTGTTTAGATTCAAGGAACTTTATTTTTATGAGTGAAGAGACAATGGTTAAGTATACTCCACATACATCCAAGCCTAACTCACAAGTCGATGAAATGTGGGTGCCCTCAACTACTTTTCCTCGGAGACATGGAGGCACAAAACGTATTACGATGTTTTTTCGTGGTTTGATGCACAATGACTCTTGAGTGCTTCTCACCATCATCAACATTCGTGCTTGGGTTATCAACCAGATGGTATTAAATGCCTATAATGTTTCTTCCTGATTCTCTTATAAATTTAGTTAGGCAACTTCTAACACATGCTCGATTGATTATGAAGGGTTCACTTAGATACAACCTAAGATTGTTAAACTTTGGTTACCTTATTCCAACTACAGAAGATGTAAATGTAACTTTCATTGAGCATTAATTATGTCACCTATATGGACATTGTATTGAGTTTGAAACCTTAATCACTAAATATTCCTATAAACGTTGTCATCAAACGAAGGTGAGAATCACTCCTTGAGATTATTATGTATGTGTGCACCTGTCATCCCTTACATGGTGGTAACATTGTTTCATGTATAATTGCTTTTCTTATTAAAATGTGGTTAACTACTTTTTTCTTCAATTATTTTCCTCTATGGAAGTCAGATTCCTTCGAAATTGGTTAGCCTGTAAATCAACACACGATGATACCAAAGTCAATATTGTCTCAATTCGAGGAATTCATTTGAACGAACTGTCTCTTTCTCGGTTGATTAGTATTGTTTCATATTAGATGCTATGATACCACATGTAACATCATCCTCAATTAATTATCCATAACAAACAAGTGAGCTACTGCAAAGGAAAGTAAACTTCACATTTAGATCTGCAATCTTTCATAAATTAATTCAACATAAGTAAAAGTAATTGTAAGGTAATTAGGTAATTATATATAAAACTTGTGACTTATGGTAATTAGGTAATTATGGTATCAGAGCGGGTTCAACTCTATGATGAAGGACTCGTTACATCTTCCACTATGTTATTCAAAATGATTAATGATGTATAATTAATGCAATTTTATTTTTTCATGACAGGTATCATGGTCAGAGGACGCAAGATGAGTAGATGACGTGGTGCAGGGGGAAGAAGTGCGCTTCCTCTGGGAAAATCCATGCAGGAGGGGTTGGCTTGACTTGGGGAGAAGCAGGCTATTGAGCAAGAGCAGGTTGTTGTGAGGGATGTGGTAGGTGTGATGAGATCCTTCTAGAGGATATAAGAGGCTTTAATAAACTACCTAGATCAAGATGAGGGTAGATCATATCTTCACAATGAGGGTTCACAACACACTCCAGTAGGTGGTAGTAGTATACAAAGAGAACTCGAGAAAGCAAAGTTTCCCAAGTTCTGGGGTGCCACATATGACTTAGCCGTTGAGTCATGGTTGGAGAACATGGCGATGTGCTTCACACTTCACGATTGCACCTCCAACATGAAGGTCTGCATGGTAGTATTTCAACTAAAAGGGAGTGCTCTACTTTGGTGGAAGACAGTCCTACCTCAAATATACATGGTCGTTGAAGACTTTCATGGGAATTTTTTGAGGAATGTTTCCGAGAGAGGTACCTGTCGGATGAGTTCATTGAGTCCCATCTTAATGAGTTCAACTCCTTACAAAAGGGTAGTCGTATGGTACCAAGGTATGAGGCTAGGTTCATGGAGCTACCTAGGTATGCTCCACATATGAACAAGGACAATTTAAAGGTGAAAAAGTTTGTGTTTGGCCTTAACTTCAACATTGGTGCGAAGGTGAGGATATTGATGCCTCATACATTCCATGATGCAATTAAGAAGGCCCTCATTACTGAGGAAGAGTTGAACAGTGGGGGTAAGAGGAGGAATTCTTCTAGACAGACTGAACATGCGACACCGGGAGCACAACAATGTTAGACACCAACTAGAAAGTCTTTTGGCCACCGTGATACACCCATAGGACCTATGTTCTCAACAACGAGAAAACATAATCCTTATAAGAGGACTCCCTACAAATCACCATAGCAGGAGCAGTAGCATCGTCCATAGAAATAGTAGAAGTTTAGTCTTGTTCAACAAAATAGACTAGGATCATAGCCAGCTAGGCCAACAACTTCTACTTCAGGGACCAGGCACACTAGACCGAAGAATGGATGTTGGAAATTTGGAGAGACACATTACCAGTGAGATTGTCCGATTGAGAAAGGCAGAGCGGCTAGATCATTAGGACCCACTACAATTGGAGATTTGGGAAAGGCCCACAGGATACATGCAGCGTTGAATAACTACAAGGACGGGCACCATCCCATTGTGCTCGAGACATCAGGTATGATCACTGATAAAAAATTTAGTATTTTGATAGATCCAGAAGATACATAGAGATTTATTTATAGTGCATCTCTTAAGAGAATTAAGGTAAAGGTAGTCGAGAAGGATGAGTTCAGATATGTAGAAATGGTATCGAGATCCAAACAAAAATTTGGAGGAAATGTTATGGATTGTAGCATTAACTTGGGTGATTTTGTAATGAAGGAAAACCTCTATGTCACGATATAAGGATCGTATGACATAGTGATTGGCATGGACTAGTTGGAATCTCATGATGCAATACTTAACTGCAAGATGAAACGGTTAAGTTTAATAGATGATTTGGGACATGTTAGAGTGATTTTAGGAAGAAACCAGGGAGTGTATTTGAGGTTTATTTCTTCCCTCCAATTATAGAAAATCATGTGCAAGGGGTGTAATTTATACATCATATTAGCGCTAAATGGAAAGGGAGACACATAAGGGTTAGAAAACCTTATTGTAGTATTAGAGTTTTCTGATGTATTTCCTGAGGAATTGTTAGGTTTGCCTGTAGCACCAAAATGAATTTCAAAAGGAAAAAACTATACAATTGGGAAAAAATTGACATGCAAAAACTCACTAAATGAAGTGCACATAGTGTGTAAGCCAACAAAGACCGTAAATCACACAATGTGCCATATGCGTGACTGTGTACGAGAAAATCCATGTACTCCTATGAATGATGCATTTATGGTTCTTGTCGGACCCTCAACCACTTATGGAGCAACTCCCAACTTGATTTGACCTTCATATCTGAGCTAAATCTAAATGGGGGGTTGGTCAAGGACCAAAGGGTGCCCTAAAGGGCCTCTTGTCCACACTAAGAACCGGATGAATATTTCCTTGAAGAAATGATATAAATGGAGGCCATGGGTGCACTAAGAAACCATGATTTTCATAGTATTGTTATGCTTCCTCAATCTTCCCTTGACAATCCTCTTTTCTCCTAGAATCATTCTAGCATCATTGCAATAGGCCATTCCATTCACCTCTTGAGGGAATAGGCATTGAATTTATTCATCATTTGTCATTTTTATTCCATTGTAAGAAGATCTCTCCATTAGGGAACTCAAGATCCCTCCCAAGGAGGAAGAGGGGACTCATAAGTCCTCATTTTTCTCTAGGGTGTTTTTCCAACTAATTTAGTTATCCATTGGTGGCATAATCTTGGTCATTAGTTGATTGTTTATGGTTCTAAAAGTTTCTTATGAATTTTGGTTTTAATTCCTTAGTTGTTTTAGTTTGTTTACTTGTTTATTTCATGTGCTTGGCTTGTTTAATCCATGCACTAACCTTTGTCTTGTATAGCAGGCCCAACTAGGCATGCAAGTGTCATTGTTTTTCTCACCCAAGTGACGAAACAAGCACAATACTAGGTTTATGGAACCTTTCGAAGTTTTGGAAAAGAAAGGGCTCGTGGCTCACTGACTAGCCTTTCTTGATTCTTTGAGGCATATGCAAATGTATTTCATGTATTTGTTTAACGACATTATATTAGTGATTTGTCACATGTTATTGAAATGAGTTCCTTACAGGTATCGAATGAGGGTGCTCTCATGGAAAATCCAATCCACATGTTGGACCATCGCACTTGACAGCTATGGTGTCGAATAATCGATCAGGTCAAGGTCTAGTGGGACAATTATAGTCCACACTAGGCTACATCGGATGACGCATATGAGATGTGTCAACAATTTCCTTATTTGTTTGATAGATTAGATATATATATATCTAAGTTAGATACTTTTATTACTACCATTATTGATATTTTAAAAAATTTAGGATGAATTTTAAAACAAGAGGGGGTGTATGTAACATCCATTTCTACTGAGAAAATTTTATACTGACTTGTACTTTGAGGACACTTGCGAGAAAGTGATCCGATTATGATATGTTATGATAATGCCTTGTTTATGAGTTATGTTATGATGTCATTGTGATTATATGATCATTTCTAGATGTATATATGTATCAACAGGTATTATTGATGAGTTTTCTTGAGTTTGCAGGATACATGATAGGTTGTTGATGCTGATGGCATCAACGAACTTCCTTGGACTCTGGATTAAGTTAGGGAGTGGATTTGTAATTAGTTTAAGTATTTGATTTACACACATGTTATTTTTATATGATTTCATTATGGATGTTATGTATATGGGTTATTGGCATTGTTCTTGTCAGTGGATGCAGGTTTGGCGACGCGTGATAATCCGACTCACATAAGGAGTAAAGGAGTCATGCATAGAAACCAAAAATTTAAGAGAGAGGTGTGGCAGTGTCCCTGTCATAGCCTACTAGCACTCTCTTCGTGACATGAACTATAGGTTAACAATTACCAGTTTGAGAGGTTCATGATGTCCTGAGGGAAGACTAAGAAGCTTGTAGTCTCTCACAAGGTCAATCGAGTGGAGCATTGACTCCAAGTATCAGATAACTTCCAAAAATATTCAAAGGCAAGTGGCATGCTTGGAGCACAGAGGTGTGTCTTAAAGGGCACATCACATACTTAAATAGAGATTCAATAAAAATGTAGATGGCCTAGAAAACTTAATGAGATGGTTAGACCTTGTTAGAACAAGAGATATAATTAAAAATTTATTTATAAGCTAATAAATATAAGAAGAGTCTAATCCTAAATCTAAACTTAACTCTAAGTCTAAGCTTAAATGAGGGACTAAACAAAATATTAAACAATTTAAGGAATTGAGATATAATTAAACTCTAAGAAAAGAGGTATTAATATTTAAAAATTAGGAAGATGCACATGTGTGCATGAAAATAATAAAATGGATTTATAAATAAAAAGAATTAAAACATGAGAGAATAGGGTGTTCACATAGAGTAGCATCTTGAGTCAATATCTCACTAATCCTAACTAAAAGAAGACTCATTTTCCAACTCAAACTCAGATCTAGTTAGGGAACACAAATTAAATGAGGGATTGGGGAACTGAGGGACAACTAAGAGAAAAAATAGGGACACATTGGGAAATGTGAAGGAAAATTCCTAAATAAATAAAATAAAAATGGAAATAACATGTGCAACTTAGGGAGAGTGTGACACATGTAGTGGGTGAATAATCCTCTAATCTAATTATTTAAAGTTAAGAATTGTGCATGAGGATGAGTGTCATTAAGAAAAAATCTATAAAAGAATTAGAGAGAATGGGAAAAGAGATCTGAATTTTTAGTATTGTTATGCTTTCAACATTTCTTGACTAAGTTTTAATTGTAAGAGATGGGATTCCAAAGCTTGAAAGGAGTGGAATCTCTTCCTTGCGAGACAAGTTTTGGGTGCTATTATTTTTGGTTTTTGTGTGTGGCCCCTTTGCGGCTTGGGGGGATAAGGGGGAATAAGAGTACCCCTAGTGTTGAGTGCATTTTTATGCTTCTTTTTTACTCTATAAACTACTCTTTTGCCTCTATATCCATCCATTTTGCCTTCATTTCATTCCATATTTTCCATAAAACAACTTATGCAAGGTATATTTATTATTCTTTAGCTTAAGAATTGAGTTTTCTAAATTTTGGCATTAAAAATTGAAAATTTATCAGAAATTACAGGATTTGACTAAATCCCGTAATTGCTCCTAGGTTCGTGTACTTGCAGGACACCTGGGTGAAATCTAAGACTTGGGTCATGATCCCTGATGTACAAGGATGGATGATGAGCTATCAACTTCGAGATCTGAGCCTTCCAGGTGTCTGGTCAATGCTGGTCAAACATGGCCACTTCAGCAGAAAATACCATGTTTTAGCCTTAAATCATGGACAGTTTTGGATTTTTGTGGGATTTGGTCATATATTATGGATCTGAATGGGGAATTCAACCTTCCTAGAATATATTATGGATCTAATCATGATATTTAGGAGATTTATTAGCATTTTTAGTTTTAAAACTCTTGTATAAATACTCTAAAGCATAGACTAGTATGACAACCTGGAATGTGAATGAAGAAACTTTGGAATTTGCAATATTGAGATCAGTTGGGCTTCTTAGCTGAGACAACTCAAGTGTACAAGTGAATCATTGGAGGGCCCCCTTTGCCAAACTAGTACACTCTTTCTTTATGTTCTTTTCAAGTAATCTTTGATACATGTTTTAGATTAGATCTAGTTGTAGATGAGTTTTATTCATATCTTGCTGTAGTTAGATGAATTCCATAGCTAAGTCATATGCTTAATGTTTCAAAGCCTTACTCATATTGTGAATGATTTCTTGAATAAGAATTCAATGTGTGGTTTGCCTTCAAGCATTAAGATAATCATGAATGCTTTTTGAGTTATTTATGCTTTCAATACTTTTGATTTAAATTGATGATAGTTGCTAATGAATGAAAGAAGACAATGAATGCATCTCTTGAATAAGAGTTTTGTCCTTCTAGCATTTGATAAGTCTTAGAACTAGTTCAAACATCTCTTGAATGCTTACTGTTGATACTCTTTAGGAAAACAATTGTTGATTACTATTATGAGATCTATGAATAGGACTTCTGAACAGAAGCTTAGCATCTCTTCCATATTCATCCCTTATAATAGGTTTTGGTTTATTCCCATTAAAGAATAAAAGTTATCTCTAAATCCATATATTTTGGATGTGCCTCTAAGTCTTACAAACATCGGATTGACAATCATTTGCACTCTAATTTACATCAGTAGATTGGAGCCTAACATTTTGGCGTCATTGCCGAGGAGGCACATTTAGAGATAGGATTAAAAAATAAAAAAACATATATATATAAAATAAAAAAACACAGCATAGAATTAATTTTAAGTTATGTTTCTTTATGTCTAAACTTAGGGATGATAAAGGAATATTTTTAAAACAAAACCCCCCAAAAACTATTCAACCATCTGTAGGAGCAGGAACATCTACAACTGAAAAATACGAATCTACTACACCAACTGCTGGAAAAATCACTTTGGAAGAATTAGAGGAAAAACAACGTTCAGGACAAAGGTTAACTCTCATAGAAAGACAAGTTCTACTGGCTCATGAAGTAAAGAAGAAACAAACACAATCAAAAATATCTTCTGTAGGAAAGCAAAAAGAAAAGAAAACTATTTTTGAACAAATAGGACAACCTCTTTTTCCAACAGAAATATCTGACTATACAACAGAAAACTTCTTTGCAATGTCAGAAGCTGATAGACAAGAAAGGGAGAGAATGGAAAGGGAATTAGAAAGGAAAATAAATGAAGAAAGAGGAAGGAAAGAATGAGAGGATAGAGAATCACATCGAGAAGAGACATGAGGAGGAGGAAATGACGAAGAGGAGGAAGAAGAACATACTACATTTGCATTTCCTATAGTTGATACACCAACTCTTTTAGGAGATGACATAAAAATTAAGAATATTCCTCCCTCTTTTCTTCCAAATTTCTTTGTCTTGTCTACTGAAGACCCTAATGCTTTCATGTTTTAATTTGACATCGTTTGTCAAACATATGGATATATACCAATGATGCTCAAAAACTTCGTTTATTTCCTGCAACTTTGAAAGGATATGCATTAAAATGGTTCATGGGGTTGGGAGAAGCAACCATAGTATACTGGGATGACATAAAAAAAAAAATTCTTTCTAAATATTAGCCCTATTGTAAGTCTAAAGACTCTAAAGAAGATACCTTTAAAATGCCTCAAAGTGAAGATGAAATCTTAGAAGAATATCTAGAAACATTTCTCTATAATATGCACAAATCTAAGCAATCTAATCTTCCTTTGGATGTCATTCGTACTATCTTTTTGAAGGGAATTTCAGATGAAAATTTGGATGCTCTTAATTTAATGGGGGCAGGGGATATTTCTCAACTTCCTTTCCCAAAAATTGTTAAATTATGTAAGAAATATTCAAGGGGAAAAGCTAAAAGAGGACGAGGACAAAGAGATAGTGTGACAAAGGCAACTAAATCAATTTCCAATGGTGTTACTAAATCAGAATTAGGGAATCTATTTGAGAACTTTAAAACTGATATTATAAACACATTTGGTTCACAAATTGACACATTGAAAGATAAAAAGAAGCAAGAGGAACAAGATCAAGTATTATCCATCTATTGTCTTAAATGTAGAAAAAAACATGCACCGAGAGATTGTCCTTTAGAAAAAATTCAAATCTGTGGATTATGTCCAGATAACCATGCCACTGATGATTGTCCAAGATTAAAAGAATTGCAAGATACTCACATAGAATAAGGACAAGTAATGGAATATCTTTATTACTTAGCACCAAGGAAGCCTTGGCAGCCACGTTTCACAGGTATGTCTCAAAAATTTTCTCCTCAATTTTCTCAACAATTTCCTCAGAGTTTTCAAAATCCTATTCAAAATTCATGGAATGCACCCATGCCTTGGAAAACTTGGCCTCCTCAGCAGAGCCAAAACCAACCTCCTCAAGGTTGGCGAGGGTATGCTCAAGGAAATCAGTCATCCCAACAACCATACCAACAGCCATACCAACATTTTCCTTATCAACAGTTCCAGCAAATCAACCACAAAATTCATATTTTCAGTTATCACAACCTACACCACAACTAACCCAACCACAACAACTACAGCTACCATCTAACCAAACTCCACCTAGACCAACTCAATTACCATCCCAACCAATCTCCAATCCTAATAATAAAGTGGAAAAACCCATGTATAACATTGATGAAGGACCATCATACTCAATCCTTCCTCTTCAAAATATCCACTTAAGGTCTAGGAAAGTTCTACCAAAGGATTCTCCTGTTATCATAGAAAAACAAATCAAAAAAGAGGAGATTCCTAGCACAGAAAAGCTACCAATAGACAATCAAATCCAGAAGAGTAAAACATCAAATATCCAAACACCTCCTTTTCCAGAAAGGTTGGTTAAAGAGAAATTACCAATCTCTCTTCCTGAGTTTGATGTCTTAGATGAATTATGAAATGTCTGTGTGAAAAATACTTTATTGCAAGCTATTAAGGATATCCCAATCTATACAAAAGCAATTAAGGAATTATGTTCAAAGAAAATTAACAAAATAAGGAAAGATCCACCAACAATTCATGTAATTGGAAATCTAGCAGGCCTAATGTCAAATACCATTTCAATTGAAAAATATGTTGACCCAGGAATTCCAATGGTAACCATAACAATCAACAATTTTTCAATCTCTAAAACATTAATTGACTTAGGAGCAGCTATCAATGTGATGACATTAGAAACAATGAGATATTTGAATCTGCAAAATCTTCAACCAACCACTATGGTCCTAGAATTAGTTGATAGATCTAAAGTAGTTCCTGAAGGTATACTTGAAGATATTACAGTTTCTTTGGATTCTTGGGAGTATCCAGTAGATTTCCTGGTCCTTCAACCAAAATCTAATCTAGGAGGCCATCCATTGATCCTTGGAATACCTTGGTTGGCCACAGCAGATGCTTTCATCGATTGTAGAACAAGGAATATGATTATCTCACATGGAACTAAAAGGAAACAAATCACACTTTATCCTCCTGCTCAAAAACCTTTTGTAATAGATCAATTACCTTGGCTTGATGAAACAAAGAAACAACAAGAAGAAGTAATTCAACCTATATTAAGTATTAATCAAGCCTTTGATTTTAGGGAGGAAAATAATGAAGATCTATTAGACTATTTCATTTATGAACCAGATATCTCAGAAGAATTAAGAGACACAAAATACATTGCTGCAGATGAGATCTTAGGACAAAATTTTCAAGAAAATTGCACAATTCATTCTTTAGAGTCAGCATTTAATGATATTTTTCCAGTTATCTCTATGGAAAATACTCAAAGAAAGATAATTGAAATTAGTCCTGGGAAATATTTGAATATTGGCACAAACTTTGAACCATCCTAGGAAGAACAATTGATTGCACTATTGAAGAAATATCATAAAGCATTTGCTTGGGAATATACTGATATGCAGAGGATTCATCTTGAAACATGAACTCATCATATCTACACAGATGATAACATAAGACCACTCAGACAACCACAATGAAGAATGAATCCAATATTGAAAGAGGTATTCAAAGAAGAATTACAAAAATGGGTTGGGTTGGCATTCAAATGGTTATCTTTTTACTGGTTTCCCTTATATTGTGGGATCGTTCTTATCCAAGTAACCATCTCATCCTCTCCTATATATTGATGGAATTCTCATTGAAAGGGTTAAGCAAGATTCATTGGAGAATTGGTGAAAGAATTGTGTGAAGGACCTAGCTTGAACAGGAACTTGGAAACTCTAGCAAGTCTATCAAGAGGAATTAGATCTTCTTCATACAAGGATCGAGTAAGTGTGTGTGTGTTGGAACCAAGACTCATAGAAAGGAAGCTTGCGACATCAAGGCGGTTAGGTTGTACCTTCCACTTTCGATTAATATGATACAGCGGCATGTCCTTTTCCCATAAAGTCATTCTTACTTTATTGTGTAATTCCTTGATCATACACATAAGTTGACGATTGAATATATTTTGCTATCTTCACTTTGGTTGGTTTGTGTTGTCTTGGTCTTGACCTCACGAGAGCACCGGAGTGAAACAAGAGCAACATAGACCCTAGGAAGCGATACAAAGATATGTCACTTGTTCCTCCTTACTAGCTAATTCAATGGTCATAACTTAGGGAAAGAGTCACGTCCTGTCCTTTTTTGTTCTAGATCTAGGTGGATCTTGGGAGATCTCTTAGTGTCTACACCTACTGATTAGTCTGAGAAACAAAATTGGCGACTCAACTAGGGAGGAAACCCATTTTCTTTGTGTTTTTTGGTGTTTTTCCTTGGCCATTTTTTCTTGCCTTACTTTTCTCCATTCATATCAATCTCTAAGTCTTCAGGATACCTTGATAGACATTCTGAGTCCAAAAGCCCCTTCAAATTTTTTGTCTTTTTCCAAAATTTTTCTTAGTTTCAGACATTCTTGCATTGAACCCCACAGTGGCCTGCGAGAATATATTGAGTTTGCACTCTGGTTTTAGGTCCAGTGCAAGGTTCTCTCACTCTGCACAAAGCTAGCATGTGACAATAACCCATTCTCGCACTGTGTAACACTGTTAGCCTGCGAACCCTCTTTTCAAAATTTTGGATTTAAGATTTTTGCATGTTCAACTGCCTAGATTAGTATAGGTGCCTGAAAAAGAGCTTCTTGGACCATTGGTTGATGTTTTCTTGTCTTCAGATTTCGTGCAGGATCAGTCTTAGGAAATCAAAGGCTCTTCCTGTCCATTTTTTCTCGACTTTCGTTTCTTGACTTTTCTCGGCAAAGATATACTCTCTGATTTTGGAATCTGAGTGCTCGTTTGGTTAAGAACCAATGATCGGTTTGGAAGTTGGGATTCTTTGTCTTTATCATTTACTCATTATTTGGAAGATCACTTTTTTCATGCAATTGAAAAGACTACTTTGGTCTGTTTGTTATTTTTGTTTCCATTGAAATATTGGTTTGGGTTTTTGTCTATTTCTTGTTCATTAGTTTTTTGTTTTCTTCACTCTCACCATCATGGTGTAGGTCCTTTTTGAAAAGTGAACAACGTTTTTCTTTCAAAAACATTTTCATCTTTGAAAGTATTGAAAATCAATTGTTGAAATTATTGAAAAAGGAACAATAGAGAATTGTTATTATTGCGTGATTTGTTGCAATTGCATTTTAAAGGAAATTGTGTATCGTAGTTCAAGATTGGTCCAGAAAACTTCTCTTTCCCTCCCGTACATAGGATTCATTGAACGAAAATTGATATATTTCATTCCTATCTATGCATCGTTGGGTCAAAGTCTCATACAACATCAGTTTCATCTCTGCTTCCTTTGAGTAACAACAACCCTTAATAACACTGCGCAATTGTAAAATTTAACTAGTAACTCTTTTCTAGGGCTCTATTACACCAACATTTAGCTAGGCTAGCACTTTGGAATAGGTAGAGAGATACACTCTCCAAATTACAAAACACACAATAGCATCTTGTGTTAAGGAGTGTCAAATTCCATTTACAACATTTTGTCCTGGGAAGCCCTTCTCACACAAGGGTCAAACACGAGGACGCATTGATATTGACAGAGTTACTCACCCTGCTTTGTTGATATCGGTGTAGAGATTGCACGTATTACGGGGGTCACTTGGAGGTATACCCACAATGATGAGTGGAAGCCTCTTGAGTTGATTTCGGGCTAGATACCCTGCCATTGCATGTGGATCGGACTGTCAACTGTCCTCCCAGGATTTATTGTTGTCGGTGGTAACCTTAGCAACCTATGTTTCTAGGGTCTTACACAAGGTGACTGTGAAGGGGCAAGTCTTCACGGTACCTGGAATCGACGTTGGCCAAACTTACTCGGGCTCCTTAGAGGGTATACCCACGAATATGTGTGGGAGCTTGCACCAGGGTGTAAGTCCGTTAAGCAGGTCGTCAGCGTAACTTTTGCACCATATCCCTGCCCCTTCTCATCTCATTTTTGTGACATTGGATTTCATCACCAACTAGTGACTTCAAAATTAGAAGGTCTTATTTTCTTGGTATTGTTTCCTAGATTTTGTTTACTAGCGCGTGCTGTTTGTTTACCCAAGTTGACCATACGATTTTCATCGTAAGTTTGTAACTCATTCACAATATATCCTCCATGTCGTTCACGTAGAATGCAGGGTTTATCTCCAAAGCATCTGGAAGGTTCTCAACCCCTGCCTACAAGCTCACCTGAGGGCTCTCCTCAGCAGAGTGAAGTCCAAGACGTTACCACGCCACAAGTGGAATGAATTGACTCTCTAGAACATTTCTGAATTACCAATACTCGAGAGGACTTTCGACTTCACCCCGATTCTGAGCGATAGTTTATGCGAGTGAATTCTTCCAGAGACTTAGTTGTTGTGTCTTCTGGATCACCAGTTGGACCCTTTCCAGGAACAGAAGGCCAAGATCCTTTTTGGTCTACGGGCATTTTTAGACGGGACCTTTTTGGTGCAGGATCAGGTGTTGAAACCATCATCTCACCTGTGATTTCCAAAGCCTCTAACCCATAGATAGTACGGTTTACTACTGACTATTATTTTCCTGGTACAGATGCCCCGCAATATGACCACATCTTTACCATCCCTATAGAAATGGCCCATCACACAGATACTACGAGTCTTCACACCGGGATTACCACGATAGCCAAGCCCCCATCAGCACACCACGTATGACCAGCGTCACCCCAACACTATTGCCCGGATACCATGTGTTGAATACTTCCCTTCCCACTCCTACGCAAACCCCATCCAGCTCTCCTAGTGGTCCCTCTTCTTCTGAGCACTCTCTTCCTGGTTTTATTCCAACACTCCCTTAACCTCCTTTTGGAGGACCTTTCTCGTCCTCCACTAGCAGTCTTAATCCTAGTGGCACTATTCCGTCATTCACACCAAATTACCAGATTCTCGTTGGTGGAAAATTTCACCAAGGAGGTATAATTCAACCCCCTCTCAGTGGGAAAATTCCTATTGGAACGCAAATCCCAATTGGAACACAACCCCCAATTGGAACGCTCCCCCCAATTGGAACCCCACCTCTGATAGGAGGATAGACCCCACCTTATGGACAAAACATACCTCCATCCTTGGACTAGTATTGGAATCATCTGATACAACATACTCCTGAATCAACTGGGGGGCAGCAGCTTCCAGCTGCATCTGTGATACCCCTAGTATAGACCAACCATATCCCAGTACATCCAATCCTATTTCAGGCTCGAATGCTCAAACTCACATCCATGTTCAAGGATACAATCACATGAGCTACTATCCTCTCCAACCACCACCGAATCTACCTGGGTATTCACTTTATATGCAAACTACTTATGGTCCTACTGGTTTTCCAATGGGGCTTCCTCCCCAAAGCCACCAGTACCCGCATGTGAATCGACAGTTACCCTTCTTGGCCACTTTGGATCTTCCGGATTTGTCAAGGATTTTAAATGATCCAATTCGTCACTCTCTCCAATGGCCTACTATACCAGCCAAGCTACCATTGGATATCCCTAAATTCGACGGAAAAGCGGGAGAGGACCCAAAAAATCACTTCATGAATTTTCACCTCTGGTGTTCATCCAACTCATTGATGGATGACTCTATTCGTTTACGTCTTTTTCAACGGACCCTCACAGGTTCTTCTGCGAAGTGGTATATAGAATTACCATGAGGTTTCTTTACTGACTTCAACACCCTAGCTATGGATTTCCTCACCCACTACCAGTTATCGATCCGTTATGAAATGGGGACTGAGATTTTGAGTTCTTCCAAACAAAACAAAGCCACTCATATATCTGATCACATTCATGAGTGGCGACGGAGACGACGTCTCATCAAACTCAAACTCCCCGATCAGTTGCAGGCAGAGTGGTTCACAAAATCATTTGTGAACAACATCGATCGTGACATCGCCATGGGTGGAGTAGTCACGGAAGAGCAGGCCATAAGTCGTGCTCAATACCTTGACCTCATTTACTCACAAACAGGTACCCTTTATGACTTACTACCTGACACACCTCGTCCTTCCACTTCCACCACTTCAACTACTCCAGCTGCTTCTCATGCAGTCGATGGTGTGATTGGCACTTTCTAGGCCCAACCACATTCTGCCTCAAGCACCAACCCCAAACTTGCTTCTTCTAATGTTCAAAATGCTCTGTCTCCTGCCCCTCCTATCGGCAAGACTTCTGAGGTAAATGCAGTTCAATCTACCCCAGCCGGTAAAAACAAATCCAAAAAGGGAATGGGTAAGAATAAGGAGGACAAAAATACTTCTCAAGCAGAGAAAACCAAAACTCCACTTGTTGACGATAGGGATAAGCGCAAACCTCGATACCCTTGTCTTATCTATGGTGATGATCACTACACGAAGGATTTTCCACGACGCGTCGAGGTCACTAAGTTCCTTCAAGGAGCCCCAAAACCACTTGCTCTGGCCGTTTTATCCCAACCCTTCCCATCTCAACAATAGGCTCAATTGGTCATTCATGACCAACCCTCACCTTCTACTACATCCTATGTATTGATGTGTACTAGCGATTCAAAGCAGAACGACATTGCACTCACCACTCAAGCCAAAGATTATTCTCCCTCTAAAGAAAAGGTTGATGACCTACCTGCTTTATTGGTACAACCCTCTCCCGTGACTCCACCTACCAATGGTGAGATCGGAAGAGCGTCGTGTAGGGAAAGAGTGTAGATCTCGGT
>CBVK0100228278.1:0-25446 GCA_900067695.1 Picea abies
AAAGACATGTTCCCTCTTGAACAATACACAATATCCTACATCCTCCAAGGTTGAGACTGAGAACAAGTTAACACTCAACGCTGGAACAAAGAGAACTCCATCAAGCTCCAAGAGTCCCCCAAACCCAAGTTGGAATCTGACATTCCCAACTCTACGTACAGCTCTCGCCATACCACCTTCATTTACCACCTGTCATCCAGGACCAATCTCTGTGAAATCTAGGAATACTCGCCAGATTCTCGTCATGTGGTTAGAGGCTCCGCTATCCACAATCTATCTGACATCACCTTCGAATCCTCCACTGTCGACACTGGAAACTGGGGTAACCAACGAAAATTCTCTATCGAACTTTGAAGCAAAGTCCTCTATGGTTGTTGTAGCAGTTGTCTCAGGCCCCTCTGACTCCTTCTTCCTCTCAGGACAATGAGAGGCAAGGTGCCCCAACTGGTTACAACAATAGCATCTGACTTTACTCAAGTCCCTTCCTAAACTTTCTTTCTTCTTGCTCTTTGAAACAAGAGCAACATTCTCATCAGCTCTGTCTGTCTTCTGATCACTGCTCTGACATCTTTCCCGGATCTCCTCCTGAGTGAAATCATCCCACAATCTGCTCGAATCTGGTAGATGCTCACGACCCACCACGCACTTCACGAAGACTTCCCAATCTTTGGTGAAGCCATTTAAGGCTATCCTCACCAACTCAGAATCCGAAATGACCTCTCCAACAGTTGTCAGCTCATCTTTAACTTGAGCCACCCAAGTAAGATAAGAAGAGACACTCTCCTCCTTACCCATCTTGGTACCATGCAACTTAGCCCTCAAGGCCATCTTTTGGTTCTCGTTCTTCCCCTCGAACAAGTTCTTAAACGCATCCCACATCTCTTTGGCAGCCTTTTTCTCAGCCAAGTGTGGGATAAGGTGATCCTTCACCCCATCCAGAATAATCCTCTAAGCTTTGGCTTCCTTGGTCTCATGCAAGTCCAAAGCAACAGGATCTATTGCGGGAGATGCCACAACAGAGTTGACATAGCTATAGATCTTTTTCTCCTTGAGAACGACTAACAAACGAACCTTCCACTGCAAGTAGTTGGAAATGTCATCCAACCGATCCTCATATTTAATACTTGTAGCCATATTCCCTGTCACAACTCAAGAAAAACAATCACACCCTTTTGCCCAAAAAATCACACTGCCCACTGTCAGAGACAAAGCTCTAATACCATGTAGATTTTTAATGACAAAAATCAACAAGCTAATATTCTGTCAAACACTTAGCAACCTAGAGATAATTGTCTTCATAAATTTCAGAAATGCATAAAACCCACATTCAAAAAATTTCATAATCAGAAATACACATTGCAAAGCAAAATATGCAGTGGAAATACTCAGTGGACAGCAACCCATAACTCACAGAAATTTAGCCAAATGCCAGGGAAAACCCCAATGTGGGGAAACCCAACGAGAGAGAGAGACAGATCTATTATTCAACTTCAGGAAAGTACATATCAGCAGCAAAACAACATTTCCAGCCAAGGAAAATACCTCACAGCACCAAATCTGTCCCATAGAAATCTGCATCGTTTTCCGTAGCAAAACCGTACCGTTTTTCGACCTTTCCGTGCCCACAGTCACTTGTACGGACTATTCTGTACGGCCTATAAACAGCCACAAAAAACCTAGAAATCGCCTCGAAAACCATGCCAAAAATTGCCTCGATTTATGTGCCCAAATTCGTACAGTTGTACAAACTGTACGGATCCGTACAGTACGGCCTCCCATAGCAGAAAAAATATTTCGATCAAAAATTCACAGAAAATTTTTGTCGAGAATCGTGCCCACTTTCCTCAAAAAACGTGCCCTCTTTGCTGCTCACTTTCCTCTCTCAAGCATACTCAGAAAATCTCTCTAACTCTCCTTCTGATGTCCTCTCTCGACATTCGACATGTCTTGCATACTACCCAATGCATTCTTTTATAATCTGAAAATGACATTTCCCCCCCAAAAGTGTCTTTTCATCTTCCCCAACCCTAGATCCAAAGACCAAGATTAGAGCTTGTCTTTTCCAAGATCAAGAGTCATGATTCATTCCCTCCAAAATGTCTCATTTAAAATTTAAAGTGAATTTCATTTTATTACATAAGTGCTTTATGAAAATAAAGTCACTTTAAAAATAGAAGATACACTTTATGAAAAAATCACTTTAATAAAAGAACCACTTAAACAACTTTATAAAAACTATTACAAAGTTAAGTGCCTGGTAGTGTAAACATTAAGGTAACATCTGCATTCAAGACAAAACATGCGGAGTACCTCCCGAGCTAAAAAACTAACACTAGCATGTTAAACTTTAAGTAATGAAAACTAGTCTTGATTCCAACTCTATGAAGTTGACAAGATATATTTGCATATTCTTGAAGGAGAGGTGAATATCTTCAGGTTGTAGTCCACATCTAGCCCATAAGAAACTACATGGATGCTAATAAAGGAAGTTTGGTTTGACCCAAACTTTTAATGCCAACACACAGGCAAGTTTGCAGCTCCTAACACGAGAAAATGCAGCAATGCGCTGCAAACTTCCTATAACATGCATTCGTTAGCTTAATGCTTCTTGATCCACCTTGGAAGAGTTATGAAGGTTGGAGAGTGTGCCATAAGCACCATATCAAATAATAAAACATCAAACACCCTAAAGAAACCTGAATCTCACCATCAAATCTTACTTATACCTCCTTTGAAAAATTTTAGGGTTCACCATTACACATGAATCTCAAGTGCATTGGAAAATCACAAATCCTCTTGAAAATGATACAATCATTGTCAATGCTTTGGAAACCGTGATGAAAAACCCTTCACTACATTTGAGCATGCTTTTGGCTAAGTCCAAGTCTTCATTCAACATTCTGAGATTTGATTTGAGAAGGAGGTTTTGCTTATACATGTTTGCTAATTGCAACCCATGAACCTTCTTCTTTCTAATGCAACCCATTACAATCTGGTAATCATGGCTCGAACAGTTAAACTAGGTGTTTGCAGCGTATTGAATGGGAAAAACACCATTGGTGCTACAAACTGACTGTCTCTTGGATTTAGGACTAAAAAAATTTAAAGCAAATTGAAATGGAACATTTCAAGAGCTAACAGTGTTAACTTGGGGTTTTTGTTATCCTTCTGCACAAACTCAAGTTCCTTTGTTTCCAACCATCTCTCAATCTTTTCCTTTGTTGGATTCCATGGCCTGAACATTCCCTTATATACCTTCATTCTCCACACATTTCTTCCATGGATCCCTTCCACTCAATCCTATGCAGTTCCAGCCAGCAACGGAACCATTTGTTGGCTTAGTATTTCACTTCTTGGGATGACCCAAGTTCGAATCTCAACAGGTTTTCAACAAAACCCTCTAACTATCGACCCTCCTGGTAAACCAGAAGGAAACGCTATGTGCAGAGTGCACAGCACAGTCTCACCCGATAAATCTTTTATGGGTGAGTGCAATACCCATGTGTTTGCAGTCTAGGAATGCGTGGGGATCTGGGAGTGTATTCTACCTTTCTTTATGCATTAAACTTGTTATTGATTCAAGTATTTCTAAGATCCATTCATCTTTAGCCTTATGCATGCATGCTAATACATCTAGTTAATCTTTCATTCATAAGCTAATCATTGACAGAAAGTGAACATTCAAGAAACATCTCACATAACACAAGTTTTACCGTGGTTCACCCCCTCCTAGGGCTACATCCACAAAGATTTTTCTTCTCTGCTCTTTTATTTAATCTTCTGTAAAATATGGTGTTGCGCGCATTACATCTTCAATCATACAATCATGATGAAGCTAACGAACCTCTGTGAGGCGGACTAGATCACACCAGGCTCCTCAATGTTGATTTTTCTATGTGTTAGGTTAAGCATGAAGTTTATTCCATTTTATCATTTAACCATAACGATAAATATTGCAGCAACAAGATCACAAGAAGAAGCACCATGCACAAGAACACAAAATGTATCCTGGGAAACCCTTCTCAACAAGGGAAGAAAACCTAGCCAAATCCTTTGTTATATTCTTCAAGAGGAAGACCTTCACCACCAAGAAAGACCTTAGCACACAAGAGGGTGTTTCAAACCCTAGAAATTTAGCGCCCAAGAGAGGTGCACACCTTTTCCCAAAAAAGTGTACTTGCTAAAATTTCCAAACTCACAAGAAAGATATGATTCCACAATGGGGAATCTTCCCTTACTTATATTAGACTTGTGTTATCAACAGAAGTGTCTATTGGCTCAACAGGGCCGACCCTTCTAAGTCACATTATAATTCATTATTATTATTATTATAATTATGATTAATATTGACCAGATTAATTATATTTTACATTTATTGTTAGACACATTAAGGTGAGGCCGACCTATACCCTTTACATAACAATTAGGGTTACAAGTAACTTTGACTCTTGAACAATATATATAGCAAAGGATCTGATACACCCACTAGTGCTCATCCACTAGGGGCACATCTCGTTCACTGCATTACACAGAAGAACCATATCTTCACACGTTCACATGTGCTTGTCCACAGGCACGTCCACTCTACAGATCTTCTTTCTCACTGCCTCACACAGGAGAATCATCTGGAGTCTTCTTGTCAACTCCACTACTCAGAGGAGGCTAATACATCATCTTCATTTATGTTCACATGACGATGCACCCAACACTTTGGGATTTCACACGTTCACCTTGTGCTCAACCACAAGCACGTCTTAACTCAACAGATCGCCTTTCCCACTAGATAATCATCTGGAGTTCTTTTCAACTCTCTGAATGGAGGAGGTCATCTCTACATTCCTAGCTTTGTCTCAGGCAGGAACCATGTACCCTTCTTAGGGGATTTCTCTCAAGTTTGCAAGATGAGAGAAAGACTCACATAGCTGCAATGATCCACATCTCACAAGTTTGCAAGCTAGAGAATGTCTCACATAGCTGCAATCATAAACACTCCCTCTCAACTAGGGAGGCATTCTTCATCGTGCCAAGTCTCACACGGATGTTCTCTGAAATTTGTTTTTGGCTAGAGTCATCAAAACTCCCTCTCAATTTGGAAGGTATTTTTCACCAAATTAGTCTGGTGTAGATGTCTGTAATCTACTCATGTGTAGGAAGGTACTTGCATGTGTACAATTTTCCTCTGCATCATATCTCTGAAATAAGGATATTTCATCTCATCGTGTTTTGATCCAATAGGAAACACTGGGTTCCCAAGGAGCTTTAAACACAGCTCTTGGTTATCATCATAGGATCCATCTCATGGTCAAGTAACTTTGTCAAAAGCTTGTGAAGCCACATTGCTTCGCACACTCACTACTATATACTCTGCCACTGTGGTACTCAAGGCCACAGAGTTTTGTTTCCTGTGCTTCCGATCCACTGTACTCTCTGCTCAATTTATATTGGCATATCCTGCAAACTCAAGTTCACACTAGAGTCATATTTCAGGCCATATCCAATTGTGCCTCGTATATATCTCAATACATGCTTTACTATTATCCAATGAGTCTGTCTCAGCTAACTCATGGATTGACAAAGCACATTCATTGCATAGCATGAATCAGGCCCGGTGTTAACCAGATACATCAATGATCCAATCGGTTGTGGATCAATCTTGTCTGAATCATCATCATTTATTTTCTTCTTTAAATCCATCATGGTGGACTTGCATTATGTCATATTGAACTTCTTTAATATTTCCACTGTGTGTTTTCCTTGATTTAGGAAAATCTCATTGGTCATCTGTCATACTTCTTGTCCCAAGAAGTGGTGCACCATACTCATATCCTTCTTCTCGAAACCAAAAGTCAAAGCTTACTTGTATCCAACAACAAGGCTTTTTGAATAAGTCATCACAATCAGGCTCTCAACACTGTAATAATATAGGTTTGAATCAGCAACACTCTTGCTAAAACCCAAACTCATCAAGAATCCATCCATCTGCCATAGTTTCCAACTCATGGGTGGTAGTACGGATGGAAGTGTATATGGCTTACTGGATCAACTGTCTCATCATAGACAACTCCCTCTGTTTGTGAGAAACCTCTGGCTATATATCTTACTTTGTATTTCTCGACACTTCTATCAGCTGCATGCTTGATCTTATACATCCACTTGGAAGTTATCACAGACTTCTCTTCTGGTCTCTGAACAATATCTTATACATTATTCTTTTAAGACATATTGGTATTCTTTTGTTATGGCATCTTGCCATACCTGTTCTCTTGTTACTTCTTTAAGACAAGGAGTCTCAACATCAATGAAGTGGCTCATGCCTGAAGGATAGCTCGAGAATCTCTTTTGCTTTCTCGGGATGTGCCTTAAGAGGCTTGTATGTTTCTCTGCCTCTTTGCAGAGTGAGTCTAAGTAGGCCTTTTAAGCCCTACTGCAATATCTTTGAATATATCAACTGGAACAACTAGATTAATTTGAATAAGGTATGTCTTCCTCTGAACTATTGAAGTCGGAGAAAGTATTTGTTTTACTGTCAATCTCCATTTGAGATTCTTTGGATCTTTGAAAGGGCTATCTCTTCTTCAAGGACAACGTTTCTGCTTGTTCTTGTATAATGAACAAATTAAATATGGTTTGGACTCTCGTACCAAGGATAATGGTCCAAGTCTTTGAGAGCTCATGTATTAGGAATAATATCCTTCTTTTATTTGAAAAATGCAATCAACTATAAAATTAGAGATCAAATGATTTACCTAGTTTGTAGTCATGTCCTTTTAGAGGAAGTACTTCTCCTCTCTCTTCTCTTCACTCTTTTGAGGTGGGTCTAGATCAATGTCAACGGTGGAAGCATATTGTCTTCCCTTCTTCCTGGTTGGACAGTTTCTTGCAATGTGTCCATACTTGTCACATCTGAAGGACTAAATTTCTAACGCATCTCTTCTTTGATAACCTGGATTGGATGAGGACTTTTCACCTTTAAATGTTTTCCTAAAATTCCTTTTGAATTTTCCTCCCTTCTTTGTATGAAGTGCAAGAGCATGATTTTCTTCTGAAGAATCTTCCACTCCTCTATTTCTAAGTCTAAGTTCTTCTTGAGTGCAATCTGTCCATAGTCGATCAAAGGTTGGTAGAGCTTCTCTTCCACTGATACTCTGAATGAAAGGCTCCCGTGATTTTGGAAGATTCTGGAGAGTGGTTAAGACAAGTTCTCTATCAGACATGATTTCCCCAATGGTCTCTAGTTGTTCTTTGATTTCTAATAACTTCATAAAGAAGAGTGCAACTGTGTCACCCTTCGTCATCTTGGTACTTTGAAGTTGACTCTTTAAGGTAAGAGCCCTGAGAGTGTTGTCACTTTCAAACATTCATTTTAAAGCTTCATACATATCATATGTTGTCTTCAGATTGGCAATACGAGGCAAGAGGTGATCTCTTACTGAATAGATGATTATTTTTCTTGCTTTAACATCTTCTTCCTTTCTTATCTTCTTCTCTATATCTGTAGTTGTGGCTGGTAGAGTTTTTGTTGTCACATCCAAGAGATCATCTTCTTCAAGAGTGATTAGAAGCTTTGATTTCTACGGGCTGAAGTTGCTTGCTCCATCAAGCCTATCTTCTACTAAGGTTATGTTCTTCATTTGATTGGTTTCTTCAATTTCTTGTTGACTGGATTTTGAAAACCTAATGATTAGGTTAAATTAGCAACCTTGGATTATATTGGACTTATGACTGCCAACAATCAATTTGATAATGTCACAGAGATGCTTGCTAATTCAGGAGAATGTTTCTTTAGAAATCCAGAATTAATATTCTACAGGAATTTTGGCACCCTAGAAACCCTAGGGCCAAAAATCAAAATTTCTCGAAATTTCGTTTTGAGAGCTTCTGGAGATGCGTTGGAAGAGGTTGCACTCTTCTATGGAAGAAGTAGCCCCAACGTCCAAGTATTAAGGGTTGAATCACCATTGAAATGGAGGTCATACAGATTTTTCTAGAAACCCTAGAAGGGTTGTACGGTTCTGCAAAAGTGAACTGAGACTTGGTGGATGCTTTGTGCAATGGGTTCTTTCAAGACCTATGCTCTGATACCATGTTGATTTTTCGTGCAATGGGTTCTTTCAAGACCTATGCTCTGATACCATGTTGATTTTTCTATGTGTTAGGTTAAGCATGAAGTTTATTCCACTTTATCATTTAACCATAACCATAAATGTTGCAACAACCAAGATCACAAGAAGAAGCACCATGCACAAGAACACAAAATGTATTCTGGGAAACCCTTCTCAACAAGGGAAGCAAACCCAACCAAATCCTTTGCTATATTCTTCAAGAGAAAGACCTTCACCACCAAGAAAGACCTTAGCACACAAGAGGGTGCCTCAAACCCTAGAACTCTAGCGCCCAAGAGAGGTGCGCACCTTTTCCCAAAGAAGTGTACTTGCTGAAATTTCCAAACTCACAAGAAAGATATGATTCCACAATGGGGAATCTTCCCTTACTTATATTTGACTTGTCCTATCTATTGGCTCAACAGGGCCAACCTTTCTAAGCCACATTATAATTCATTATTATTATTATTATTGACCAAATTAATTATATTCTACATTTATTATTAGACACATTAAGGTGGGGCCGACCAGTACCCTTTACATAACAATTAGGGTTAGAGGTAGGTATAACTCTTGAACAATATATATAGCAAAGGATATGATACACCCACTAGTGCTCATCCACTAGGGGCACATCTGGTTCACTGCATTACACAGAAGAACCAAATCTTCACACATTCACATGTGCTCGTCCACAGGCACATCCACTCTACAAATCTTCTTTTCCACTGCCTCACAAGGAGAAACATCTAGAGTCTTCTTGTCAACTCTACTACTCAGAGGAGGCTAATACATCATCTTCATTTCTGTTCACATGACGATGCACCCAGGACTTTGGGATTTCACACGTTCACCTTGTGCTCAGCCACAGGCACGTCTTAACTCAACAGATCATCTTTCCCACTGGATAATCATCTGGAGTTCTTCTCAACTCTCTGAATGGAGGAGGTCATCTCTACGTTCCTAGCTCTGTCTCGGGCAAGAACCGCGTACCCTTCTTAGGGGCTTTCTCTCAGGTTTGTAAGTTGAGAGAAAGACTCACATAGCTGCAATGATCCACTTCTCACAGGTTTGTAAGCTAGAGAATGTCTCACATAGCTGCAATCATCAACACTCAGCCTGTGACCTAACCCTCAAAATCTAGCTTATTTGACGCTTCTACAACCTTATTACAATCGATAGCCTCTAAACAATCATAATAATCTTCAACAACTCACCAACAACCCACGAAGCACCCCTAACCTAGACCTCCTAGGTTCTTATTTATATTATTTTATAGGCTTATAGTCCAATCCTTATCAAAAACCCTAACCCTATCATGGTTAGGCTTGTCTGCCTGCATGCCACGTTGCTTTTCCTCTTGCATGTTGTTTTTCCTTCTTTTTTTGCATGCTGCTTTCTTTCCATCTATTGCGCATGCTCCAAAATTAGGTCTTCCTTTCCAAAATTAGGTCTTTCCCAAAATAGATCTTTGCTCCAAAAATAGGCCAGTGCCCAGAATAGCCCTCCTTCTCAAAATAGGCTTGCGCCCATAGGAAATATAAATCTAAGGGTACATCTAAATCTCTCAAAAAATTTATAAAGGTATGTTGGAGATGTGGAAAAGAAGGTCCCTACAAGAAGTAATGTAGATCCAAAGTGTTGAGAGAGGGAAGGGATCTAATGATGCTCCTTCTACAGAAGTGAAAACCTTTGCAGAAGGAGGGGATGTGTACTTGTCTTCTTCAAGCACACACGCATATCATGAGGCATGGCTAGTTGACTCAGGATCATCCTTTCATATGACTCCCCACAGGGAGTGGTTCTATGAATATGAAAGGTATGATGGAGGTGATGTTTGCCTAGGTGATGAATCGATATCCAAAATCATAGGATGAGGAAAATTAAATTTGAAGCTCATGGATGGAAGGATTAGAAAAAATTGTGGTGTTTTTCACATCCTAGGATTGGCCAAAAATTTGATTTTTGTAAACAAAATGGACGATGTAGGGGTAAAAATAGTTTTTGAGAATGAAACCTACAGGATGGTTCGAGGAGCAACAGTGTTTTTGAAGGGAGTTTGGTTTGGAAATCTGTATAAGATGGAGGGAAGAACTATTAGTGATGGGTGTAATAGTTCCATTGTTCTTGATATTGGATCTGAAGAAGAAAAAAATCCTACAGGCTTTGGAGAAAAGACTATGTTGTGGCATCAAATACTGAAGCATATCAGACAGAAGGGCCTTCAAGTACTACATGGTAAAGGTATGGTTGAAGGTATGTCTAACTCCTCTCTAGATTTTGATTTTTGTTAAAATTTTGTATATGGTAAGCAGAATCAGATAAGATTCCCCTTTGGTGCAACGAGGATAGAGGGAATTTTGCAGTTGGTGCATAATGATATCTTTGGACCTGTGTCAATTACATCACTAGGAAAATATGTGTATTGTGTATCATTTATAGATGAATTCTCGAGGAATACATGGATACATGGATATATTGTATTTCTTACTTTTGATCTTTGTTTCAGACAGGTCACACGTGATAGCTCTAAAGGAGCTACTGTGACGATTATTCTTGCTATTGTTTTATTTACTATTATCAAGAGAGTATTATTCTTGCTTGTTGTTTTCTTGACCTTGGTTCAGGTCACACATGATAACCCTAAGGAACCTATAGTGAAGGTTGCAGAAGGCAACAGATTTGACATGAAAAAGACGATGTACTTGCAGAAGGCAACAGATTAGATGAGACATGAAAAAGACTATGTACATGACCATATACATTCATGTACCAAAGTAGATGAAGAAGGAGCAATTTTTGAGATCCAGAGTATCTCATATGGAGATTGATTGTAAGGAGCAGAAGGCTCCAAAGATGACCAAACATTAGAACAAGAACTCACAATAGACTTGGTTAAAGGGTAATGAAGCCACCTTGACAGGAAGCAGAACTCGTTTGAAGTCTTACTTGGCCTTTCATATTTAGACTTGATATTCAACACCAAGTATACCCTGTAAGAGATGATGAAGTCCTTGTAGACTCAGAAGAAATCAAGAGTAAGCCTGATCTCAGAAAGGATCAGATGAAGAGACAACTTCTGGGACTGGGAGACAAATGCCATGAGAAGACTAGATCGCAGCTTCAGAGACTCGTAGGAGATATGAAATCTCTTGGAAGATTCTCGTGTTTCAGTGACAGAAAAGGAAGCCAGTTAGAAAGACTAGGATATGGATTTTTTCGTGAGACTAGAAGAGAAGTCAGTATTGAATTCCAAGATTGATCTAACAGATCAAGCATGTTGCAGATGTACAAAGTCTGATGTGTGTCCAAAGGATTCTCCCAGCAAGAGAGAGAAGACTATGAAGAGACACTTACTCCAGTAATTGAAGAAATAGTTCCAGTATTCATGAAGACAACCAAAACAACCATGATTCATATATAGTATGAGATGCAGGGGGAGCAATCCCCATATTTAAAATTGATTGGCAGTTGGTGCAATACATTAGTTGGGTCATGGAGACATGACTACAATAAAAGATAGAGTTACCTCCATGAAAGAAGAAGAGTTACCTTCAGTATCAGTTATTGAGCCACTCTCAGTTTCAGATGAAGTTCTTGTCGTGATGAAGTAGAGGAGTTACTTTCAGATTTTAACAATCACAGTAAGAATAGAGCATCCATTCTCAACTTCAAAGTAACTACAGGTGCAGAGTCCCACTTCCAGAGGAACAGTTGCAAAGAGAGTAGAGGACATACTCCCAGACAGTGAGACAGATAGTGCTTTGCAAAAAGCATATAAAGCTAGCACATGATTGTGCACATTAAGTTGAAGTTGAAGCAAGTGTACCAGGATGGTACAATATGATTTGAAGATTGAAGATAGAAAGACTCATGTCTGTCGTTTGAAGGAAACTCTGTACATGTTGAAGCAAGCTCCTGGAGCTTGGTATGGAAGCTCTGACAGTTTCCTGACGAGCTTGGGCTTTACCATGAGTAAAGTTGATTCTAACCTTTACTTCAAGGTTATGAATGATGAGCCAGTTATATTGTTGCTACCATATGTAGATGATGTATTCTTGACAATATGAAAAAAAGCTCATCACAAATTGCAGAAGAAGCCCGCTTCAAAGTTTGATGAAAGACCCAATGCATTATCTATTAGGTCTTGAAGTTTAGCAGAGCACGAAGAACATCTTCCTTAACCAAGGGAAGTATGCAGTTAAAATAATGAAGAAGTTTGACATGTTGAAATGAAAATCCATGTAGACACCCATGGAAACGAAGTTGAATCTCCTGGTAGATACCTCGTCAAAATTGGTTGATGCTACTCTGTATAAACAAATTATTGGTTCGTTGTTGTATCTAACGATTAACAGACCGGATATATGTTTTTCTGTGAACACATTTTGAGTCAATATCTAGTAAAGCCCAGACGTGTTCACCTTGTAGCTGCAAAACATGTGATGAGATACCTTAAGGGTACATTGGATTTTGGTCTCTATTATACTAGAGATCATGACTTCAAATTGTATGGATATACTGATTTAGATTGAGCTAGAAGTGTTTCTGATAGAAAGAGTACTTCAGGATGTTGTTTCAGTCTAGGGTCAACCATGACTTCATGGTTGAGTAGGAAGCAATCCATTATTGCTCTCAGCACAGCAGAAGCGAAATATATTGCAGCATGTTCCACCAGTGGTGAAGCCATATGGTTTCGGATGTTGTTGACAGATCTATTTGATCTGGAGATGGAAGCCACTGTGATCCTATGTGGTAACCAGAGTTGTATAAAGATAATCTATTCCATGATAAATCGAAGCACATAGAGATCTGGTATCACTTCATTCATGATATGATGCAAAGGGGAGCTTTAAAGCTCCAATATGTTGGCATGGATGAAAAGGTTGCAGATGTGTTAACCAAGCCTCTGTCTCGCGTAAAGGTTGAGCACTTTCAAGACAAGCTTGGTGTAGTCTGAAAGGACCTCCCTCAAAAGGGGGAGTAGTGTTGTGATGCCAGCCTCGTGTTGAAGATTTTCAGCTTCGTGCTGATGTTGTTGTGATGTCAACCTCGTGCTGAAGATTTCCAACTTCGTGTTGATGTTGTTGTGATGCCAGCCTCATGCTGAAGATTTCCAGCTTCGTGATGATGTTGTTGAGATGCCAACTTCATGCTGAAGATTTCCATCTTCATGTTGATGTTGTTGAGATGCCAGCTTCGTGCTGAAGATTTCAAGCATCATGCTGATGTTGTTGAGATGCCAGCTTCGTGCTGAAGATTTCCAACCTAGTGTTGATGTTGATGATGCTCCAGCCTTCATGTTGTGATGTTGTTGTTGTTGATGTTGTGTTAGCCTTGTGTTGTTATTGATGATGATGATGATGTATTAGTGTTATACTAATCCATGTTAATGCAGATAATGATGATGCCACTTCAGCTTCTTGTTGAAGATGATGATGATGATGCCACTTCAACTTCTCATTGAAGATGTTGATGATGATACTCTAGCCTCGTGCTGATGAGGATGATGATGCTACTCCAACTCATGTTGTGAACAATGATGATGAGAAAAACTTTCGATGATTTATAGATATGCTAGCCAGTGTTCCAGATGTTGTTGATGTTGTTGCCCTCTCTATCTCCTGATGATGTTGTAGAATACCCTTCTTGTTAAGGGGGAGTGTTGAAATATTGTAACTGCAAAGAGTATTCTATTTATTATTGAGTCATTATTCATTAGATCAATCCCTTTTTATGGATTGATCATGTCGGGCATTGTAATTGACCAAATCCCCTTTTGTGGATTGGTCAAACCCTAAATATAATATGCAAATTGAGAAGTCGGCCACCGAGCTAATTAAAGTGGTTTTAACCACTAAGAAGACAAGTCGGCCCTGCCCAGTGAAGAGACACTTGTTCAGCACCTGCTAGTTTGTATAAATAAAGGAATCGAGCACCTCATTATCTCACTCACTCATTCACTCATCGAGTGCGCAGGTTTGGTAGTTATTGTTGGGAGAAGAAGGAAGAGAGGCGCATTGCTTAGTGTTGGATATTCTCTAGTCATTGTAATTGACCAAATCCCCTTTTGCGGATTGGTCAAACCCTAAATATATTATGCAAATTGAGAAGTCGGCCCCCAGACTAATTAAAGTGGTTTTAACCACTAAGAAGACAAGTCATCCCTACCCATTGAAGAGACACCTTTCCATCTCCTGTCAGTTTGTATAAATAAAGGAAGCCAGTGCCTCATTTGATCACTCACTCATCTCACTCATATAGTGCGCAAGTTTGAAGGAAGCTGCAATTGTCAGTTGTCAAAAGAAGGAAGAGAGAGAGGTGCATTGCTCAGTGGATGATATTCTCTAGTGTTTGATTTATTGTCTTGGCATTGCATTGGCTATCTATATTAAGGAAGTTTTCGTTGGGTTTTATCCCCCATGAGGGTTTCCTAGGATAAATGTTATGTATCTTGTGATTGTGTTTCTCTCAGTGATCCTACCTATGTTATTGTTATCTAGTAAATTGAAAAGAAACCTAATAATAACTCAAAACTTAACACGATTTTCAAGGCTGGTTGTTGGCACGAATTTTGAGGCAAGATGAAGTTTTTTTTTGTTGTAGAAAGGATTTGTGTTCTGTCCATACAGCTTACTATTGGCACGAATTTCAAGGTGATGTTTAGTAAAGGGGGTCGTACAGTAGTACAGATTTGGCACAGATTTCAAGGCAGAATATTGTGGGGACGGTTGGGTGTTGTAAGTGAATTTCTCTTGTTGGAAAATGTATTTTTGTTGTTGATATGTACTTTCCTGAAGCTAAATAAAATCTCTCTCATTGGGTTTCCCCACATTGGGGTTTTCCCTAGCTGGTTTCCAAAATTTCTAAGTGTTTACATGGATTTGTGACTATTGTTCATTGTTATTTTCCACTGCAAATGTACTTAGTAATGTGTGTTTCTGCTTATGATATTTATCTGAATGTGGGTTCATCTTCGATGTTCATGTAAGATAGCAATCTTTAGGTTGTTAAGTGTATGACATAATTATTTGTGTTGATTTTGTCATTAAATTTCTACAGCTGCAAATTAGGGACAGCAAGCTTAACTTGTTTTTCCAACTAACATAATATATGCAAGTGTGGTTTTTCTTGTGTCTCGGGCAAGTACAAACACTTTTGCAGGTACCCAAGGACTTGGAAACCTTAAACCACTCGGAGACGAGTCATCAAAACCATTTTCCTCTTCCATTATTGACCTTTAGGGGTACACTTCTCTTCCTTCCATTCCATCCGTCTTAATCCCCCCAGGGTCACCAGGATCACCTCCCTAGAGTGACCTAGTCACCCTTGAAGCACAGGACCTATATTGAGGTGACATTGGGTATAGTGTCTCAAAGTTGTCACCAAATTGGTGGTTGGATCGGGCTTTACCCAACCTACAACTTGGGCGATAACACACCCTTTCCCTCCCAATGGTATTATCAAGTTTGTGGCTCATTTCCTTGTTCTCCTTAGGTCAGGTGAGTCTCACTTAACATTTCCTCACCCTCCTTGGGTCAGGCGAGCCACACTTAACGTTTCCTCGCCATCCTTGGTTCGGGTGAGCCCCACTTAACGTTTCCTCACCATCCTTGGGTTGGGTGAGCTACACTTAACATTCCCTCACCCCTCTCCCTTTGGTCGAGCAACTCCATACCTCAAAGAGCACAACCCTTTTTTTATTTTGAAAATGGGTCCAACCAAAGCAGAAACAAAATGGATTTCTTCCAATCATTCTTGAGAGATGTGTCATAGCAGATTCAGTGTGAGTCAAAGGTTGAAAGTGTAGCATCCTAGTATTCTACTAGAGCCGGAGATCGACTTCTACAAAGTCCTTTGGGAAACGGTTTCACTAAACAAGACATTGAACTCTCCTTCGATGTGTTCCAGTCATGAATTATATATTTAATTATGCTTTAGCAAACAATGTTGCTATTATATATGTAATTATGTGAAGATATGGGTTTTCTTCTCTCTCTTACTATCTCAAATGAATAAATACCAAATTCTATTTCTAGTTACCGAAATGGTATGTTTTATTACATTATATTATACTACGAAAAATGAAATACTAAATGTACAACCAAATTTTCTTGATTGCAAAATCATTTCTTCTCTAAGAGAAGAATCTTCCCTCAAATTTGATATGGTCAAGGTCTTCTGGGTTGACCCTAGATTTCTTCCCCACAAAGCCTAAGCAAAGATAGCTCAATTAATACTAGGTCCTTGAAGAAAGGCATAGATTTCTTCTCCTAAAAGAGATAGATGGGTGATCTAAGGATAGAGAATGGTCCTGCATATTTAGGGAAAGTGCATGGATGACTAACTTTAGTGCCATGAAGCCATTTACCATAGTAAGCAACAATGATAACACACGGACTTGTGCATGATGACTTGGCTCCCATATTCAAGCTAGTTGAAATTTCTTATTACCTTCTATTTTCAAAATACAAGTAATAACATAATATAATTTAAATCAAGGCACACCATAGGATCATATTTGGAAATAGATACAAATAGTTTAGAGTATTATATAGATTGACGTTAGTTAGGTGCCTATGTGACCAATATGGACCCTCATATGATCAATCAATGTCCACAATTCATCCTAGACTCAAGGACAGTCCCACTATTGAACATATACAAATTTCATACACGAAATAAAATTTCCATCTACCAATAATAAATGTTGCATAACCACTCATGTTTACCATCATTCTCACTAGGACAAGAAAATAGGTGAATAATAAAACCATAAAATAATGTAGTGAGCTAGTGAGCTTGAATAATCAATATTGAATCTTTAAAGGATGTGAAATAATGCTGCAATATTCTAATTATAGTCACTTTATATTTCTTGTCTTGGTCATTGATCTGTGCTAATATAATACTATACCAGTTGCATGTTGTTTGAAGTTTTGCTGCATTATAGAAAAATTCCAACAAGCATGCAAAGCTAGAAAAAAATCCTACCAGGCCAAAGAATTGTACAACTGTGGAGGGAAATACACTTTACCATAACAGTTAGGGAGATGTATGGAAAATTAATTTGTTTCACAATGATTACACCCAATTGGAGGTTGTTTCCCCTTAAACCTTATGCAACATACGTTTTTAGCAGGTATCCCTTTTTCAATGACTCAAAATTGGCCCAGATCTGAAGTCATTATAACTTCTAAGGAGGACACTCTTTAAAACTAAGGCAGGTAAGAGGTTGTGTATTTGTTTAAAACAAAATCAATTGTGGAAATAGGTAATATTTATCAAAATTCTTGGACAATCGGTGCTCATAGGACAGGAGTACATTGTTTTCCATTAAACCAGTTGAAATTCAAGTTACGAAGTTGAATGGAAGTGGGTATGGTGAAAGCATGAAAGACTCAAGGAGAATGAGGTTCATTGACACCTTGCTCATAGGAATTTCTTTTGCTCAGAAGATCAGAGAGATGGAACAATAGGAATATGCCCTATTGTCTAATTTGTGGTCTGGAAAATGATAGTGTACTCCATATCTTCTAGCAGTGTGCATGGGTTAAAAACACTTTGGGATAAATGGCTTGGAATCTTTGATTTGGACTTCTAGTTTAAATAGGAACTTCAAAAGACTGATCATATTGGCAGCCTGATATGTAATTGTCTTTGGTGGAAGTTGAAGGACAATTTTCACAGCCTTTAACATGTGGATTGCTCATATTTCAGTGAAGATGCTTATTGATTCAATCTAGAGAGTTAGTAATTTAGCCTTTGGGAATAGGTTTTCTCATCCACAAAAGACTGGGGAGAATATTAGTGTCTATTACCCCTCAAAGTGCATATGCACTTTGAGAGATTCTGTTACAACTGGGGTCTCAAGAACACATGCATATTTGTAAATGAATAGCAATGTCTCAGGAGATTTAAATATAATGAAGAAATTAGATTTCTGATTTAGATAACAAGAAGCCTTTAAGTTTTGCTGACAGTCTGCAAATGTTTTTACAGAGTGGATCTTTGTGGTACCGTACATGCTTTGGAGTATAGGCAGCATTATGTTGGTGTGAAAGTACTTACAGGGGATTGGATTGTGCTGATGATGTTATGTGGTTGGGAGTTATAGCAGTGAACAAAAGGAAGGTGCATCTATGGCAAAGTATGCTTCATATCTTTAGCATTTTTCCTGAGATAATTTCCAGCAGAATGAAAATGTTGTAGGGCATCTAGCTGATTTTGTGATGATGTTCTTTGACTACTTTTTCATTTACAAATAGCAAAATAAAGGCTATATTTCCAAATTACTTCCCAAGAGTTTCCTAGAACACCCAGCACCTTGAAGACTATTTGTAAGTTTGATTGGTATGATCTAAGGTCAAGCAATAATAATGGAAGAAGCACTTACACCTACAGCACTCATGGAGGCTACAATGTGACACAAAGCCACAAAAGAATTTAATCTTTTGGGTCAATATGCAAGAAACCCCCGGAGGTATCTCGTTGTCTCTTCCACTGCCAATCGTTCAACATGATGCTGCCATACCAGCATATCTTCACTTTACAGTGCCTATATATTGAAGGGACAATGGCAGCATGGAAGCATACTTTATCTTAAGTCGCATCACCAACAGAGAAGACACGTTACTAGCACAGATTACAGCAAATGGTAAGAATCAATTTCAATGGAGACCATTTCTGGCATGTTTCGAAAGATCTACTAGCAACTAAAGGAATGATGTTGATCTTCAACAAATCCAGATTTGGTGAGGGTGATTTTGAAGCCCTTATCAGATGTCAAAAATGGAGATAATGGTTGCATTATTCTGTTGACAGATTCTAAACCAAGGGGCATTTCCAGATCTAAAAGTTCAAATGCCATTGATGAAAAAAGGTATTAAAGCACTCACATCACTTGTAGCATGAAGAGGGGATACACTTAAATAAAGCGCTCATCCTATGACCCATTCAAAGCATGATTAAGGTCATGGTAGGTTACAACATTTCCAAATATTACAGATATAATTTCCTTTAGGACACAAACATATAGAGATGGGATGCACACCATTTCAATCATATGCTAGATCTTAGTAGGAAGAATATAAATCTTGTTCCTGTTATGAGAAGTTGTTGGTTTAAAGCAGTGTTGCAAACATCGGCATCGGCAAAATATCGTCGAGGGTCTGAAAATGAAAATATCGGCAACATCAGGGAAAATATCGGAAAATGTCGTAAAAATGAAAAACAATATTGTAAGAATGAAAATATTGGAAAACATCGCCGACCCTGATTTTGACGATAATATCACCAACATCGAGATATTATTGAGATGTTGGTAACACTGTTTAAAGAGAAATCTACAGTTAGCTTGGGCGCCATCTTGAGCTTGATATAGGTTGTAGCAAAGACCGCGTTCTATTATAGCATGCAGAAAACATTACTTAATTAGCAGATTGTGGCAGCACATTTGGTACTTTGTTTGGGCATCATGCAGAGGCCTCAAGGCTTAATTATCATCTAATTTATCCAAGCCTTCACTCCATCTAAGACTGAGAAAAAAATGTAATTCAACTAAAAAATGTAGGAACCCAATTCAAAACCAAGCTTGCCATATGACCTAAATTCAATGAATTCAAAACAAATTACCAGAAATTTAAGCTCATGTCATCTCAAGAGAGAAGATTTTCACTCAAATGCCTTTGGTGAAGCTCTATCAGGGTGTGGGCTAGTAATCTTAGGTGTAGCATGGCAATCTACTTCTAGACATATGAAAATGAGCGAATGATACAAAGATCTGCTTTGTGGATAGCAAAAATAAACCCTAATTCTCCTGTAAGCACATGAAATGGGTGATTCCAGAATCATGTCTTTTCATACATCTGGCCAATTTATATGAAAATATATAATATCAATGTGATAATTACCTGAAATCTAGTATTTTATTTAAATTAAAAAAAATCTGCCCTTCTTTCAAAAAAATCCCTTCAATTTCACCATTTGGCTAAAATTTGCCCAAAAAACCACCCTGACAAGCATGTGGAAGGAAACATTGACAAGGTCAATTCAGGCTGGAGATTCCAACCAATCAATCTGTAATTTTTCTTTGGTTGAAGATAAAAGATTGGCTATCTCCAGAGGACTCAAAACAATTTCTACATAGATAAATCTTGTTGTATATTTCTTGTTTCTGTGGAACTCTGAAAGAGCTCAACACTCCGAGTTAACGGAAAACAAAAGTTCAATGCATGCAAAGTGATTACAGAGGATTATGAAAAAATCAATAGAAAATAAGTAAAATTTCAAATGCCCGAATTGAAGAAGTGTAGGAAACCCAATGATGCAATTGAAGAAAAATTTATCACACCAAGTACATAATGTATACCTGGGATTCAGACATACCCTTGTGGTGGGCATGTGGAAGGAAGATTTTAATCAAATGCCCACAAAGTCAGTTCAGTTTGGAAACTCCAATCGATTAATTTGTGATTTCAAAAATCTAATTTCAACGGACAAAATGCATCAATTAATCAACTCAATCAAACCTCGAGGTTGGAAATAAGAAAGATTCAATGTGTTCTTTCTCACTCAAGACCTTGGTGGATAGGTTTGAATCTTCTAGCCAGCCCATATTAACGCCACCCTACCACTCAATCATACCTTGAATTTTATCCCGCAGCAACATAATAGCATAAGTGGATTGGTTGGTTCATTTGCTAGCTTTCATTGATTAGTGTTGTGCCATAACGATCCGCACTATGGGTGATCATATGCCAACTACACGTTTATGAAGCATCAATACCCATAAGAAACCCATGGACCAGGAGAACGTTGTGCAAGGTTTTGGAGAAGCAGGTTTGAAGGGGTTTGTTGAGCCATGGTTGAGTGGGATGAAAAATCCCCAAACTGATTTCATGCAGACTTTATATAGTACCCCTTGTACACGCACCCTCACCCCTACCCCCAATTACCATATTACACATTATTTTAGAAAAAAACCCCTCCACCCTTATTACTTGGTCAATATATTGAGTAGGATTTCAATTAATATTTAATACCCCTATATGAATGGACTATATTGAGTAGGATTTCAATTAATATTTAATACCCCTATATGAATGGACGTGATATGGTATTGATTAGTTAGTGGAGTCCCCATATCCTGAGTACCTCAAATATTCCTATTTTCACACCTTCGATTTTCCACATTCTCCTAGTTTCACTAATGGCTCTACTTAATCCTTCAACTACCCAAAGAAAGAGGTAGGGTGAGAGTGGGCATCCATATCTAATCCCCCTCGAAGACTTAAAGAAGTCTTATGTTGATCCATTAATCAATATTGCAAAGGAGGAAATAGTCACACATCCCATAATCCACCTAAGCAAAGGAAGTGAGGACCCTATCCTAATTAAGAGTAGGTGAAGGTACAACCATGAGACCCTATCATATGCATTAGAAATATCTAACTTGACCACTACTTCTGGAATATGTGAGGTATTGATAGTGTGTAGTCCCTCTTGTGTTGATCCTATAACCTCATGTATATGGCGCCCTTCCAGGAACCCGAATTGCTCAGGTGAGATTCTTTTGAGAGGAAAGCCTTCAGTCTAATTGCAATGACCTTGGAAATAGTTTTGTAAATGCATTTGCATAGTGAGAAAGACCTAAATCCATCAAAAGTCTTAGGACACTCCATTTTTGGGATGAGAGCAATAAAAGTGGAATTAAAATATATAGGAACTCTCCAAAAGTTTTCACTTCTTCAATAACTCTGAGTAGGACCTCACCCAACAAGTCAAAGAAATCAATATTTAGTTCCACAATCCATCCATCCAAGCCTAGACTTCTATCTTTCTTAAAGGATTTAAATACATAAATAAGTTCCTCCCTTAGGACTGCCCTATACATCCTCTCATTCTCCTCTTCTCCTACAAATATAGGAAAATAATATGCCACCTTGAGAATTTCTTTTATGTTTGTTTTGTCTGTTTCTTAAACATCTCCTCAAAATGTTGCCTTCCTAATTCAGCCAGGTCTTGAAAATTATTGACCTTCCTCCCTTCCTTGTTAGTTTTTTTTTTTTTTTAAATAAAAAAGACGGAACCTGTTATATTAACCAACCCCTGCGCTCATCTTCCTGTATCAGTTGGGGCCGGTGGGGGAAGGAAGACGATGGAGGCGATTCTTGTCAGTGGGCGAAGGCCGAAGGTCGGGTCGCTGTCGCGGGCGGGGCTAGGATTTTGCAGAGCATTTTCTCCAAAAATATGTCAAATGTCAGAAAAAAATAACCTTTATAACCCTTAATCCATAGAATTCTATCACTTTCCCCTTCCTTGTTAGTTAGTTCCCATATTGTATTAACATTATTTTTATGATTGGCAAATTTTTGAAAAAAATGGTATTTTGATCCCCCAATTCAATCCAGGTAGCCCCCACTCTTGATCCTCCATTCCCTTTCCCTATCCAGAAACAACTTTGCCTTTTTTTAATCCAAATCCTTCAAAATGACCTTATCCTTATCATTGAGATGGCATGTCAAGTTAGCATAGAAAAGTGATTCTAGCTTATTCTCCACTTCTTTTAGCTAACCATCCCTTTCTCTGTGTCTTTTTCCTGCTCAGTTGACCACCTTTTCCTTGACTCTTTTTAAAGCCTTTACAAATTTTTCACATGCAATGCCGTCTTGTGAAGGATCATACCTCAACCAATTTACCTTCATTAGATCTTGAAACTCCTCCTTGCTAGCCCACCTTGGATTAAACTTGAAAGGAGATCCTAGCTTTGGATCATTTTTATCCAATTCTAAAACAATAGGAAAGTGATCTAAGCATCTATTGGATCCTACCCATGACCAGTGCCTTTCCATCTTCTATAAAAAATCCCCATGGACCAAAAACCTATAAAGCCTCTTGGAGACACAATTTGTCACTGATCTATTATTGCTCCAAGTTGGCTTGATCTTAATAGGCTCAATGTCCACAACACCTACCTAATTAAACAAGTTATGGAAGAATCTTGCTAATCTATCCAATCTAGCAAATGGACCCCCATATCTCCCTTCTATTAAACGTAAGATTTAAGTCGCCCCCAATAATGAGGTTATAAACTTTAAAACACTCAAAAGAAAACAAATTTTCCCAGTAATTATTTGCTTACCCTCACAAGGCCCATACACATTTAGTAAAGTCAAATTCAAGTCCAAAATTTTATTGTATACCTCTATGCAAAGCCCTGAATGAATAGAGAAAGAACTAATAAGGGATACATTACGATTCCAATCAATAATACAACTCCCTGAAAACCGTTATGAATATAAAGCAAGGAAGTCCCTTAACCGATCTCCCTTTCCCATTATCTCTTGTGTAAGTACTATATCTTGTCTGTTTAGCTCCACAAATCACTTAAGAACCATCCTCTTGACCTGCCCCCCAGGCCTCTCATATTAACTGAAAGTAATTTCATTGGGACACCGAGGAGGGGTTTAAGCCTACTCTAAGGGCCCTTGTAATCAACCTTTGTTTACCTTGATTCACTTCTTTAATCACTTTCTCCTAAGATAGTTTCAAAGTTGACTTCCTCCCTACAATCAGAGGTCCTAGGTCTTTTGGGCAATCCAAACCTAGACCCTTGGAAGCTCGTTAAACTAGTAGGGTTGGCCCCCTCTTTGGACGTAGTAGGTAATTCCCTCCCCCCCTCACAGAGGTGTCTGAGGTTCAACTATTCCTTCCAGCAATAGGATTTTCCCTACCAATAGAATGAACAAACTCACATGACTGGGATTCTCCACTCACAACCCCTCCAAGCAAATTCAAATCACCTAACAAAGAGATCGTCTTACCACTATAGATGACCTTCTTCTTTGATTCCATGGGAAATTTTCCTACTTCTTCCATCTTCTGAAAAGTAGATGACTCCACAGATGGATTAAGAGACGTAATAAACTTACCCGAAAGCTCGAGATCCTCCATTGCTAGATATTGATTGCAATATTTCTTCTTTTTTGAGGATAGAGCACACTGATCCAAGCCAAACTCTTGAGCCAACACATCAACTTGTCCCAACATTGATCATGAGCCCCTAATCAAGGGTATAGAGAGGTCCCCAACCCACATATTGACCTCTACCTTGTCCCCCATCTCCTAAATAGTGCCCTTCAGGACACTGTCTTCATCATCAACTTTTGAATTTCATTCCTCAACATCTTCCCTTTGTATCGGATCAACAAGTTTACCCTCCCTACCACACTCTTCAACCGAGATCTCCTTCTTCCACCAAACCTTTTTGTACAAAACCTTATCACAGTCCTTATGCATGTGGCCATGGGCATGGCACCTTCTGCATCTAAATGGAATGTTTTGAGAATCAATAATGTGGGAATATTTTCAGCCACCCATTACAAAATTCACTGACCCATAAAGACAAAGAGTGACATCTATCTCGACTAACAATCTCGCCACAGACCTGACATTACTAGTCAAAAAGCTATCATCAACTAGAAGAGTCTTACCAAGCAAATTCCCAATAACTGTAAGGGATTGTACTATCCAGAGCTCCATGGGTAGGGTGGGCACCTTCACCCAAACTAGAGTTTTCTCCATAAACTAATCTTTAGCATCAAATAAAGGATATGATGGCTTCATGGATAGGATTGAGCTATCCATGAATCATGATCCTTTAAGAATGAGCAATGCTTCTACCTCGTAATTGAGTAAGAATCCTAGCCATCTACGAGAGAGAACGTGAAATGACAGATTGTAATGGAACCCACACCTTTTGAATCCAACTTTGAAGTTGTTCCAAGGTTACCCTCCAACCCATGAATTTTCCTACCAAAGTGTTGCTTACCAAATCAAGTATATGATTTACACCCACGTCTTCATTGACCACCAAGGAAAGCCCACTCCCTCTACTCTTCACCACCTTTTGTTGCTTCTTTCCCTTCACCTCCTTGAGCCTCATCTCTCCTTGCAAATGTTGTATTTCTAGCCAACCACTTATAAAACCACCATCTCCCACCTCTAAAACCCTACTCCTTCCATCATCCAACTTAGGAAACAAAAACTCTAAGTATAGAGAGTGTTTCATAGGTTCAAGGATTACCACTTTCAACACCTTGAAACTAGATGTCTTTAATCTTTGCACAATAGAACCATCCTCTCCTTCCAAAGAAACTTGTTGATTGTCCTTCAAAGGACAATTTAAATCCTGACTGCAAGCTTGCAAAAAGGCATCACACACTAGAACCACAATACCTCCCACTAGATTGTCCATTGAACCACTTTCACTAAGTTTGGATTCTGCACTATATTGTTGTTGAGATTTGGGTACCTTGGAAAGTGGCCCCCTTGTGTTTGTGAG
>CBVK0100228279.1:0-25442 GCA_900067695.1 Picea abies
TTCACTTTATGCTCTTTCAACAATTAGGTGTGCAATGCATTTTAACGTTCTTACTTAAGCCCTTGTAGTGCAGGTTGCACATCAATCACTCTATCATTAAAGAGAACACTAAAAGAAAGCAACAAAACATCTTTACCTGCTGCATAATTGGCATAAACAGTCCCGTGCATACCCAACATCCCCAATATTTTCTCATGAGAAGATGGAAAAGAATCCCAAGCCCATTAAATTACTGGCCACTAGAATGACTTGCATCGATAAATCATTAGAAAAGAGACTTGCATCTATGAATCATTAGAATCTCTATGAATAACTTCAAAAAGAAGCAATACTTCAATCTCTCCAATGTAATTCCAACAAGCAATAAGTAGGTCCTTCAAACTTGTGACTAGGAAACTAACCTACTATAATAGCAATGCATGTCCTTCAAACTTGTGACTAGGAAACTAACCTACTATAATAGCAATGCATTTATGCAACATGCACTTGGGAACAAAGGAAATGAGTGATAACAAAAGTTGTTTTTTCTTTTTCTTTACAAATGTTAAGCGTTTGATCTTCCAAATCATCTATCAAAATTTATTTTAAACAATCTAGGGACTGTATGTATGGAAAGAAGATTAATGCTTAGAACATTTATTTCATCACACTTCAAAATATGTAGTTTTATCTGAGATATATTATAAATTAGGCAGCAATGGCTATGGCTCCTCCTATAATGGCATCCTTTATTATCTTGTCTTTGGTGTATTTATGATCACCGAAGGACATGGTAGCTTTAGTCACAACACCAATTATTAAAGCATTCTTCCAGTCTCGCCTACCACTAATCCTTTCTACTCTAGTATATACACCATCTACTACACCCCACTTGAAGAATATAGCAGTTCCAATTTTGAGAAACTCGTCAACTGTTCGATTGAGCAAGGGATTGTCCATATCAATCACTACACCCACAAATGGTGAATGAACGTTGGCATAAATTCTTCCATGAGGCATCTTTTCAGGTGCTTTGAATCGATGTTGATTTGCAGTATGAAGACCTACAAAACTATAAGCAAACTTGGATCCTCAAGAAGATTCTCAATGTAGCAAGCACAAATGAGTGCTTGGCCTGAGAAAAAGATTCACCTTAAATATTTTCATGCATATGAAATGTGTGATATTTTTCTATGGAAGAAAAAAAAGGATTGTTCTTTGAAAATGCATGTAGGGGAACGTGAGATAACCATATGAAACCTGATAATGAACACCTTTTGTTGCTGAAGTGTAACCTTCCTCTGTGATCTATGTGAGGATGAGATGGAGATCCAGATCATGACTTTGGTATTGAACTAGGTGGTTATTAAGAGTTCTGGATATATCGACGGCTCGTAAACATATGCATGAAGATAGCCAACCAATAGGTAAAAATAAATCTACTCATGCTTGGTGTCCCATAAGTGGATCTGCATGCCCTCATGGGAAAAAAAAACAAATGCTAACTGCAACTGCATGGTTAAAAATTCCCATATTGCATTAAAGAATCCATGCTCCAAAGAATTTTCTATGATCATTGGGAGAGTTGTGAAGAGACTAAGCTGAATGATGAACTGTTGATTGAGGATTTTTGTTATAGGATAAATCCATAGGTATGGACACTAACCGATCTCCCTAGATCCACCTAGATCTAGAACAAAGCATGACAGAACATGACTCTTTCCCTAGATTTTGACCATTGAATTAATTAGGAGGCGAGAACAAAGAACATACCTTATTATCAATTCCTATGGTATTTGTTTCTCCCGCTTCACTCCAGTGCTCTTGTGCAACCAAGACCAAGACAACACAAACCAACCAAAGTGAAGAAAGCACAATCTATTCAATAGTCAATCTATGTATATGATCAAGGAGTTATACAATGAAGTGGAAATAGCTTTATGGGAAAGGGACATATTACTGTATCATATTGATGGAAATTAAAGATTACAACATGAGCCTTGATGTCACAAAATTCCTTTCGATGGCCCTTGGCTCCGACACACACACTTTCTTACTTGCATGAAGAAGATCAACTCCTTTGGATAAACTTGTTGGAATCTTCAAGTTGTTGTAGCTTCAGTCCTTCACACAATCCTTTCACTAATTCTCCAATGAATCTTGCTTAACCTTCTCCATGAGAATTCCCTCAATATATAGGATAGAATGAATTAGTTACTTAGATAAGAATGATCCCAAAATATTGGAGAATCCAGTACTAGGATAACCATTCGAATGCCATCTCATCCTTCTAGAAGATTCCCTTCTAGAAGCATTGAAAATTCATCTTTTTCCTTTCTTTAGAAAGAGTTCACACCCTAGCAGTTTAACACAGTGTGAACTTCTCGCACCCTGGCTTAAGGTAGCTTGCGAGAATCATGCATTCTCACAGGAAAATATACTAGCAACCTGCGAACAGTCTTCAAAACTGAGTTTTCTGGAAAAGATGAAAATAACTTTTTCTCAGGAGAAATTTCTTATGAAGATCCTGAGTACACCATCATTAATACATCATCATGATGACCAAAATCATGGGTAACAGAATGCCCCCCAAAGTATGAGGTTGGAACCAGTGACAGTCGATAGACTTTGTAAGTTGCATGTGTGTATTGGGAACCAGGAGCACACCTAATCGGAAACCTGCGAACAACCAAGCATCTGTAGAATATCATATATATCAATTATGAGGTAGGAATTCCGATACTCAGATCACAGACTGATGACATTGTAGACATGGGTCATGGCCACCAATCATACACTGTGGATCCATGCCATCAAAATATAACATAGCCACTAGAATACACTGTGGATCTATGCGATAAATTTCAAATCAAGATGACATAGTCATGAGACATACACAGTGGATCTATGTGTCACAAATTATACATACTCCATCGCAACCTGGATTACAAAGAAGATATCCAGAGTCTTCAATCTCGCTGCCCAAAGTATGAATCTAACCATGTGATTACATGTGTTGAAGTCGAACATGGTAGAAACCACTTGATTACCGGTCAATGATGAAACCGTTAACAAGTGCGAGGGAAATCACCATTGATGTCAATGAATCCCAAGGTACTATAGTATAATCCATCGAGTGTGACTAAATGAGTTGATGTCAAACATCCAATGGAATCTTTCAATCAGGGGTCAATGATGTAAACCCACTGTCGAAAGCAAGGAATCCTGCCATTGAGGCATGCAAGCTCCAAGGTACCAAACAATTTCTAAGTCTTGATTCCGGATAATGAGATGAAGTCGATGGAACAAAAATCATCACAGGAGGGCCTTGATGTATCCCCCATCAATGACACGAAATGAGTAACAAATTTTGAAGGTGAAACAGAGTATGATGTAAATTGAACTAGACACAGGGAAGGCCGACACAGAGAGAATGGAAAACTACAGATGGTCGACTCAATATAGGTTTCAGATGGACTTCTCTTGAACATATGAATGACACGACGAATGATTTGGAAGCATTGACTCAAAGACGACATAGGGAATGACCTTGTAATCAATCAAATGAGAGACAAATGGATTTCCCAAACTGACTTCAAATGATGAATAGGGGTCATGTTCAAGAGTGACACTTACTGCCAATCAATACGAATATGAAAACATATCCCTTTCCCAAATTTTCCCCCACCATTTCTGGCGATTACCTCTTTATTTTTACGCAAGCTTGAGGAGGATAACATATGCTTGTTGATGTAAGCTCATCCTTCGGATGAGTCCCTTGGAGTATGTTTAACTAACCCTAATAAGGAGTGGTTCAGTCCCATCACAAGTCTGTCCATGTTTGTTTAACGAGTCCAGAGATAGAAAACTCAAAGGTTTTTCAAGGTTATAGAGTTTGGAAAAAAACTTAAAAGAGAACTCTCTTAGTTCCTTTTTCGTAAAATAGTTTGGATGAGACCGAAAAAGAGATAAATTATCACTCACCAGACGCTTACTTCAAATACTTTATTGAGCGTGAAAATAGCAAGGTCGCTCGATGATCTTTTCATGTTTAGAGAGTCTGAAAAGAGCTTAAAGAGGACTCCAGGGGGTTCCTTTTTCATATAACCTTGTTGAGCCTAAAAAAGTGATAAAATTATGCTCGATCACGTTCTCATATATTTACGAGCACAAGAACGGACAAAAATGACACTCGAGGTTTTATGTAAAAACCATAAAAAACAATCAAAAGCACGTGATAACAAAGAAAAACATGTTCGTATCCCTGTATTTGATCATCAAAGTCATCACGCCTACAAGAATTACACTCAACATGACATTATAGATTATGGTTTAATCGATAAATAATCATAAAAAACCAAAATGATATAGTAAAAGTAAATAAAATGAGTAAATACTCTTTTTACCACACCATTTTTACATTTCCACTATTGAGCTCAGAAAACCCCTCTTTTACCCTCCAAGTTCAGCGTCAGATTGCAGGAGCAACGAGAGACCATTCAGCGAGCCGTCTGCGACAGTTAGGTAAGCTCTTCGTCCTTAACACTTTCATGGTTCAATTTTGTAATTTCATTGGTTAAATTTGCAATTTTAAGTTGATTTGCTAAGCCCTACATGCGTGTTTCCATTCTCATAGGCAGGCTATACGGGGTCTGCGAGAATGATGCATTCTCACAGGTGAGCCTAAGGTCACCTGCGAGGTTCTTGCACTATGTACACAGAGCACCTGTGAGAACCGCAAAGACCAATTTTTTTTTAAAATTTTTACCCAATGAAAAAGATCCAAATCATAAAAAAATTTGTTAATCCTCTTATTGTGTTCCTTATGCAGATAATTGGCCATCAACATGGTGCTTGAGTGGCGCGAAAGGGAACATGAAGAGGAAAATGCAATGGCTGAAAATCATCCACCTACCATAGTTTCTTTGAGAGACTATGGGCTCTTGAAGTACTTTCACATCCCGGGCATGAGGGTCCAAGTCAGACTATTAGAGTACCTGGTGCGTATGTGGGACCCTGATCAATAGGTATTTCATGTGGGGGCTCACACACAGTCCTTAGACATTGAGGAAATTTACTTTTTGACTGGATTGTCCCGGTGCAGGTACTATGTGAGCCTGACCGGTAGCAGAGGTGGTGGGCTACAGATGAGTGAGTATTGTCATATACACTGCATTCCTGAGGCTGAGAGAAAGAAAGGAAAAGTGGTTGTTTGGGGGGTACGAGATTTAACCCTCCGCACTATCCTATTCACCATAGCTCGGATGGTTGGGAGTTCTGCTCCTCACATGGTATTGTAGAGTTACTTCCATTATGCCATCGAGTGTACTGAGCCTTGGGTGTTCAACTGGGCAGATGATGTGCTTCGCAGTATTAAAAAGAAATTAACTAAATGTAGACGCGGTAACCTGAAGCAATTCGGGTATGGATCTTTGTTGGTGTCCTTATTCCTTTAGAGGGTTCCCGTATTGAGACTGCAGGTTGAGTGGAATATACCGAGTCCTAGGGATCCAAGGATGGTGAGATGGTGTCGGCTCATGGCCCAACACGTAGCAAAACTGATCATCAAGTACGATGATACTTTCTTTGACTGGCTTCAAACCCAGATGTTGATGGTTGATGACTACGCTTATGCCAGGTTGGATTTCCAAGGAGATCTAAACTTAGCACTACCAGAGGATACTCAGTGGGGTGACCTTGGTAAGAAGTACATGCATTTTCTCTTTTTAAATTTTTTTGAATTTTTTATCATATTCAAATGTTTTTGTTTTATATGTCCGTCCAAAGACTAATACAAAATCGTTTGTTGATAACACAGATGTTGGACCTTACAGACCTCCTGACACTTCTCCCATCCAGTGGCGAGGAGAGGTAGTAGCAGCACCATAGTATGCTGAGGATTATCAAATAGTGGAACATAATCTAGAGGGCCTGACTGCAGACATTCCAGACATGACTCTGGAAGAGGTTCCACAATGCGATCAACGTCATACTGTAGGGGTATCAACATCTATGAGTCGACTGCTCTATAGGGTTACTAGGGCAGTCATATGTTACCATGAATGTCATCCATGACGTCACTTTGTAGAAGCTATAAGCTTCAATTTTTGACATTTTGGTCTTCGGACAAACTTTTTGTAAAAATGATTTTGATCGTTATATATACATACGACTTCTACAGGTTTACTTTATATTGTGTGAATTTCAATGTGTTTGATTTATAAATGATTTAAATGTCTGTCCAATACATAATTAGCTAATGCATCTGTTAATTAGCTAATGCATCTGTTAATGTATTTAGACATCTAGGAATATGTTGATATTCAATGTGATCAAAATAATGTTCCAAGAGGAAAATTTACAAATACACCCATAACAAAGTAGGACTTCGAATAGAGTAGATATTACTTAACTGTAGAACTACAAGCTGCAAGTCAAGTCGCACAACGAAATGACGAATTCCGAGCAAGATAGAATCAACCAATAATTCAATAATGACACTATATTCTGCAATGTTGTTGGTCACACGACCAAGGCACACACCTTGTAAAGATACAAGTTCATTTGTTGGGGTATAGATTGCCCACGCAGTGGAAGCAAGGTTCTGAGTACTATGGCTAGCACCATCAACGAAGCCAATATAGGGTAGCGAAGACTCTAACATCTGGAAATCAAACACAACGTCACATAAGGGTAGAGACCAGATAATGACAAAAGAAAACTATAGTAACACACAAAACGTATGATACAATAAAATACAAGTACTTGTGCACAGATGATTTATGCATAGTACTTCTTCAAGTATAACCCATTCCTGGTTTCACTCAAAGGGATACCATTGTAATCTACCAACTCATATGCTCCCTTTTCCAAAACTCGACGAACAATATAAGGACCTCGCCACATGGGTTTGAATTTTCCAGATCCTAACACATCTCGATCTTGTTCATAGAGAAGAACAAGATCACCTTCAAAGAAAACACGAGGCTTGACATGCTTGTCATATTGGGCCTTGACACATTTTTTCTGGGTTTCTATTACTAGAGTGGCGTCACGTTGAGTTTCGTCTAATCGCATTAGATACAATAGACGTTCTTCTTCCACAGAAGTGTTGGGTAGGAGTTCAACAGCTAGCTTCAGAGAGGGTATCTCACATTATATAAGAAGAATGGCTTCCACACCATAGACTAACCGAAAAGGCGTAAACCTAGTAGCGGACTATTGACGGGCGAAATTTTCCGTCCGTCAATTGAAAGAGTGGAACCAGTCCGGGGTTGTCTAAATAACCCAAGCTGTTTGGAATGGACCACCCCGACGGGTTTAATGGCTCCGTTGGCCGTTCTAAGGTTCTAAGAAAACCAAAGAGAAAACTAATCTAAACTAAATAAAACAAATAAAACAAACTAAACTAACTAAAACTAATAAAACAAATTAAATAAAACTAAATAAAAGAAACTAAACTAACTAACAATAAAAATAAACTAATACACTAATCTAATTAAAACAAACTACTATAAACTAAAACTATATACAAATTACACTAATTATTCTATATACAAACTACTAATTACTATTATACTAACTCTAATAATTGATTATCTAATTACTAATTGAATTACAACTTATTCACAAATCTACATTATCTACAACTTGCAGATTTGAATAAAACCTGTAAAACTCATGTGCTTTCTTCCCTAAGACAGCAAAATATGTTTTTTGATTTTTATATTTTATGAAAAAGAAATAAAACTTACTGAAATTAAACAATATAATATATTTACTGAAATTAAACAATCTAATATACTAAACACATATATTTAAACAAACAAATGAAAAACTGACCTGGAAATGCTCCAAGTAAGCCCTGTGTATGATGACTTCAAAGTTGGTCGGAGGAAGGAAACTCGCACCGGTTAGTCCATAAGCTTCTTGTAAATGATAGGTTGTGCTGCTCTTTGAGTTGTTTACAGGACAAACAAGACATAAAAAATCATAACAATCATATGATTTATAAATCTCTGCAATAAGGGAAACCTGTTATGTAAAAACTTATATTTGATAATTCAACTTATGAAGAAGAGAAATCTGTCATTCACAAACTAAACTAAACAATTGTTATGTATTTTATACACTTGGAAGAAACCAGATATGAATTACAGTGATTAAAATTCTATCATTTGCACATGATTAAGATAGCTAAAGTAGTCGTTAACCAGATACAAATTGATATACACAACATGAAACAAAATATTGATATGATGAGAAGCTAAAGCTGTGACAAAACACCAAATTATGCTTCAGTGTGTATTAAACTCCATATCTTTGTTCTCCCATGAATGAGGATGATCATTATTACAAAAATAATAAGTATTTATAAGTCTCTCCACAGGGTAAAACTTCCCTGTGGATAATATCAAACTATTTTACATAATTTGGGAGATATCCCAAAATCAACTAAACTAGGAAACTAAAATGCAAATGAAATCTTTGAAATATCTCCTAACTGCTCATCAAATCCACTATAATTTTGAATTCATTTGCAATCGATCAAAAATAAAAAGTTAGAAAGTTATTTCATTAACAAAACAATAAAAAATTGATTGTACAGACTTAGCTACAGAATCATCTGATTCTGTAGCTAGTCTAAAATAGCATACAGGACTAGAATCAAAATCAAATCAAATCTTTTTAAAAGAATCAAATCCAATTTTCTTTCTAATACTCATTCAAAACGAATCACTAATGATTCAAATGATTTTATCATTCAATATAAAACATAATCAAAAGTGATTTAATGGAAACAGGGGTGAGAATACTCTGTTTTATTTTTCCATAAAATCTGGTCAAAATAATAATAAGACTATCCCATATCCAATTAAAATCGATAGTAGATCATATCATAAGTGATACAATTTAATCCAACACAACCATCATTGACTCGTTATAGCCATAACAACAGATTCATATCATTCAGTCAAATGTAAATATAGGTAGACTATTTCGATTGTGTTCAAATGAAATCATACTCAACAGCATCAACCCAACGAATTTCGTGATTGATCCTTGCATAGTCAACAGACAAGATCAAATAGTGATCACAACCATCAACATAAGTGATAATCATAAACCAGGAAAAAATCAACACAAATCGTGACTGAGTTAAATATAGAAACAAATCGTGATCCTGGGTATAGTCACTTTCGTTCCCAAATCAAATTTAAATAGTATATTTATTGCAATATGAATCAAGCTGATAGCAATGGTGGAGTAAACCAACGCGAATCAACTGGTTGGGTATAACTATTATGATTCGTATCTATTCACGATTTGGGTGCATATAAAATAGAATCATATTAAACATAATCCAGACTGTATTCGAGCTTGGTCGAAAATCATATGTACATAAAACCGTAACAGCTAACCATTTCACAATTATCACCAAACATATCATGAAGTCAAAACGAAATATGATTGTGTTCAGAATCGAATACGAGAAACAACTTGTGTTTCAATCGACAGCAGAGTAACCAATTTAAGCTAAATCAAATCAATCCAATCCATACCACGATCAATCAAATCGAAGGAGATCTAGTCAAAGCTAAACTAGGAAAATGAAATTTGATTTATCAAAACAAAACTATGTACATAATGCATGTTTATGTGAAAAAGAAAATCCATGCTGTAAACAGAGCTATGAGTTTTTTATATAAACAGATGATAGACATACCAGTGAGGCTGCTCGAGCTATGCCAATTTTGAATTCATGACCACTGTAGCTGACTCCACATTCTTAAACAAAATAGAGACTATCGTCCTCTGTTTCTTATCAGTGGCTTGCAATTTGGCCTTTTGACTCGTAAGCCGTGCAACTTGGTCCTCCAAATGGTGAATTTTGGACTGTAGCATAGGTACATCAAGATAATACCTTTCCAACCATGAGCCACACTGATCACAAGGTGGCACTGTAGGTTGAGGTAGAGCAGGAGAGGGTTTTGATGAATCACCGAGGGCTTTACATGGCAGCTTAATGCCAGGGTAATCAGGGTTGTTTTGCAAGCAAGGTGGTAGGTTCGACATGAAGTCAAATGAGGGTTTGGCACACAGACCTTCCGAATAGAAATATTCACTTACCAAAAAACGTTCAACCTCTGAATTAGAGTCCTCGCTCAATATGATAGGGTCAGGGTTGACAAGAGGTTTAGGTTTGTTTCTTTGCCCACGGGCTTAACAGTTTCGACATCCTTGGTCACAGAGTGGGGTAGGTCGATAGATGAGTCAGGTAAGGGTTTAGGTAACAACATACTGTAGGGTACCGAGGGTACAGACTTGCCATCCCTCACCACAGGTTTGTCAACCTGTGGTGGATTTGAATCCTCAAAATTATTGCAAGTAAGAAAATCATTCCAACAGTCTCAGTGTAACCCCAAATGATAAACAACAATAATTTTAACCAACCCAAAGTGAAAAAGGCTACTATGCAAGTAATAAGGCATATTAAGCTCATAGACCATGAAAACCATAATTAAATGAAGGTGGTGTAAGAACAAAAAACCATACTGACCCTCGCAGGTGATAAATTGTTTGATTATCATCAGCAAATCGTGCCAACGTTGCTTGAGCATGTTTGCGGGCAAACCTTTATCACAGGAGCTAACCTTCTGCGACTGGAAGAGCAGTGTCCATGGGACCTCTTCCACTTTGAAATTCTTGGACCATCTTTTTCCAGTGGCAGGAAAGCCTGTAGCTAAACTAAGAAATTGCTTGTCAATTTCCAATTGGACATCCCCGACCTTGGCTCGACAGCCATCAAAGGTTAATGCGAATTGTCGAGCCACGCAGGGATTAAAACCATCAAACTTTTGTATGAACAGGAGCCATCCAAATTCCTCAAGGTCACTGTGAGCACTGTCGAACATCAACAGAGCTTGGCTACCATTAGGTTCATCCCTTACGACTGGAGCCATGGTGTGAGCGCATGGTAAGGGTTTGGGTCGAAAAAAACAACACACAAGAGCAAATTCGTTTGGGTTAACAACTGCGAATGATGAAAGGGGAAGCATTAATGTGCGCGTGCGAGGGTGGTGAGATTATTCTCCGCCATGCAAAGCAATAATGACCAAGTACAACCTCTGTTCAATCAATCAAACCATATTATTCGACCAACCCAAAAATCAAACGGTGGATAACATACCAATGCGCCATTGTATTATTTCAAACCACAAATGTTCAAAACCCAAAGGTTAAATATGTGCCATCGTATAAGTGTGTAATCAAACATTTATAAAACATTGTGACAATCGATTTCATAACATTTGACAAGCCAAGAGCTCATAATAATAAGGATCACATAATATAAAAACAAAATAAACCATGACCTCTATGCAACTAAGGACTAGACAAGTCCCAAACAATATAAATCTATATGCTCAATGCCTTACCAGTTTAAGTTATGCAACCAAAATGTCCAAATAGGCATAGTTTGAAAATTCATTTAGCCACATAATAATAAACGAAAGGTAAGTGCCATTCAGAATATCAACAAGAAAATCATGGCAGTTCAAATAACGATAGAGGAGTTTTCACGCTTACAGTCGTGAAAACTAAATCGAGACCAATTTGCAAGTGTCGCAAGAAATGAAAATATCATCTATTTGCAAAATGCGACGACAATTTGAAGTTCAGGAGACATAGGTGTAGGTATCTTATAGGGTAATGGAAAAAATTGAATTGGCTGCCAACACGGACTTGACATATGTCCAGTACGCCCATAATGCAGAAAACAACATTGTGTGCCAACTTGTTTTATGAATTCCTATCATCCGTTGGAGCATATTTATGAGAATTTTGTTGATCGCTTCGACTTGGCCATTAGCTTGTGGATAATAGGGCGTTGAGTTATCATGACGAAGACCCAACTTTTCCGTAAGTTCAGACATCACAAAATTCCTAAAGTGGCTACCGTGATCAGTGACGATAGCTTAGGGAACACCAAAACGAGCTATGATGTGATTAAAAAGAAACAACGCTACAGTCTTTCTAGTATTGTTGAATGTCAGCATCGCCTCGACCCATTTTGTAAAGTAATCAATGGCTACAATGATGTAACCATGCCCCCCGGCCGAGTGAGGTTGACATGTCGTGAAGTCGATGCCCCATTTCACAAAAGGACCAACTGAGACCACAAGATGAAGAGGAGCAAGATGTGATCGAATTTTATGATTGTATGGCTGGCAAGCATGGCATTTCTGAATGGCGGTGATGCAGTCGTTAAACAAAGAAGGCCAAAAATACCCTGCGTGTAAGATCTTCTGGGAAGTAGCATACCCAAACATATGACCACCACATGCTCCGGAATGGCAGTCATTCAGAGCTTTCTCAGCTTTGTCGAACGTTAGACAACATCGAAAAATAGAGTCAATTCCCTGATGGTAAAGAGTATCCCCAAGGATAATGTATTGATGAGCTTGATATCGTTTGCGACGTCGTTCAGTACTAGAAAAAGTAGGCCAGAAAGTATGGGTTTGGAGATATATAATGATATCCCCATACCATAGATCATCAGTGCTAATAAGGAAAAGAGATTCATCGGGTAATGAATCAACTGCTACATTTTCCGTTGCAGAGTGGGGAAAATCGCATATCAAATCAGCAAAAACTAATGATTTCTTGGACTTGGTGCAGTTGAATTCCAAGTCAAACTCCTAGAGTATCACAATCCATTTTCGAGTATTTTCCCCCTAGCAATTGACGTGTCAAAATATGTTGCATAGGGTTGCAATGAGAAATCACCGTAGTCTTGCATGAGAGGATATAGTGCCAGAAGCATTGGACGGCTTGAACGGCAGCCAAGGCTAGTTTTTTGACATGTTGTTACTTGATTTCAGTTGGTGTGAGACTTTGACTCAAGTAGTAAATAACATGTTCATCATGCGCATCATCCTCTTAGACAAGAACCATGCCAATAGTGTACTCCGAGGAAGCAAGATAAAGGAAATAATCATGACTGTAATCGGGAGGAAAGAGAAGCGGAGCTCGCGTGAGGGACAACTTCAAAGCTTCAAAATCATTGTTGGCAATGGTATCCCAGACGAACTCTGAATCTTTCTTTAGTAGCCGCATAAAACCATGAGTGATCTTCGCATAATTAGGGATAAAATGATGAAGAAAGTTTGCTTTTCCCTGCAAACTTTGCAACTGGCACAGTGTAGAAGGAGGAGGGAGATTAAGAATCACCTCAACCTTAATAGGATCCACCTGGATCCCTTGACGCAAAACGATAAAACCGAGAAGACAACCGGATTCTACACAAAAAACACATTTATGAGGATTTAAACGTATACGATAGAACCGACAGAAAATGAAAATGGCTTAGAGGTGGGTAGGGTGATCGACTCTGTGCATAGAATGAGCGGGTAAATCGTCGAAATAGGGTTGAACGATATGCTTGATATCATGAAAAGCATAAGACATAACGCATTGAAAATTTACGCCCGCATTCTTAAGACCGAAAGGGAGTTTCCGATAGGCAAAAGTACCCCAAGGACAAATAAAAGAAGTCTTATGTTGATCCTCAGGAGCAATGTTAATTTGATTATAGTCGGATAAACCATCCATGAAAGAGAAAATTTCACTTCCGACACAGTCATCGACAATCTGGTCGATGAAGGGGGTAGGAAAGTTGTCTTTGGGACAAGCTTTGTTAATATCCCTATAATCAACACATACACGAATACTACCACCTTTCTTGTCAATCGAGACAGGATTGGAAACCCATTCTGTAAGGGCCATCGGATAAATAAAGTTGGCTTTCAAAAGTATTTCAACTTCGAGCTTGATAGTAGCCGCTTTACGTGGGTGAAATGGATGAAGGCGTTGCCGGACGGGTTTAGTGCCGGGGTATGTCTTTATCTCATGTACAAAAATTGCAGGGTCAATACCGGGCATCTCTTCATAGCTCCAGGTGAAGATGTCACGAAATTCTTTGAATAGAGACATATAGGTGACTATTTTGTCAGTGGAACATGAAGCACCAATATGGACATTTTCAACAATCCCAGGTTTAATAGATATGTCAATGGGAATCGTGGGCGAGATATTACTTAAATTCCCTTCAACAAACACATCGTGTGTAGTCGTGGGAACCGTCGAGATGACAACAATGGTTGACGGAGTCAAAATCCGTTGGTAGTTCTCAAGAGTATGTTGCTCCAGAAAAATTATGGAACGATGATGCCCATCATCCCAAGGGGTGTCCTCCATGACGGACATGATCATCTCGTCAGTGGGAAAAATAACATGAAAAGGATCGGGAGACAACTCATCAAGAGAGAGGGTAGAAGGTGTTGTCGATTGAATGGCTTGATAGGTGGATTCAACCGGACTTAACGACATTGCGTCGCCGAAACGAAGATGATCTCCAGGGTCAAGGACAATCCAAGGGTCCTGTGATGTAGGAAGTTCATGAGGCACGACAGAGATCATGTTGATAGAAGCAACAGATGGGCGTGGAACATCGGGTGGTGGAATGGGGAAAGTACCCATTAACGAGGAGTCCTTTAAAAGGCCTACACCGACGTTCTCATAACCTAGTGGGGTTTTAGCAATAAACGCCACATTGCCAGTACAGGTATCAGAATCGAAGAAGGCAAGTTGGTCAACGGTAACAACATTTCCTTGATGAGGGAAACGTACTACACAAAAAAGTGTTGACACAACGACGTGCATGGAATCGATCCAGCTACGGCCAAGTAAAATATTATAATCAAGGGGAGTGTCAAAGACTCCCACTTTGACTTGGACCGTTTTACCTTCTAACGTGATGGGCAATGAAGGAAGAACACCATAGGGCTTAAAACCAAATCCATTGAAGGCTTTAAGAGTGTTCTGGGATTCATTCAAAGGAGGAGAGCCAATGGCTTTCCAACAAGCAAGAGACATAACACAAGTCGAGGCACCCTCGTCGATAACAGTTCGGAAAATGTTTTTGTCGTAGACAACCACTTGTATTTGAAACGCGAGTTGAGGGGGTAACCTGGGAATGTGATATTCCAAGTCAAAGACTATTAAATTCATATCTGTCAGGTCAATTCCACCTATATCTTTCAACAACGCCTTCTATTGTGCAGGACAAGATTGAAGGACTTCAAGGGTTGACATCGCTGAAGGTGCCTGGGCCAGATCTTCCACAATACTATAGTTTTGGGTTGCACGAGCATGAGGATTGAAAGCTGATTTTTGAATGACACCTTTTGGGGGTGGTCGCAAAACTGTATCAAGGCTCAGTCGTTCTATATGAAGAGGACCGTTAGTAGGTGGAGTCACGAAAGAGGATTGGACCAACGAAGCAGGTAAATCATCAACCTTCTCCTTAGATGGAGAATAATATTTGGCTCGAGTAGTGAATGCAAAGTTGTTCTGCTTAGAATCACCAGTACACATCAAAACATATGATGTCGTAGAAGGGGAGGTTTGGTCGTGAATGACCAACTGAGTTTGTTGCTGAGATGGGAAGGGTTGGGGAAAGACTTTCGGTGTAGGTGGTTTTGGAGCTCCTTGAAGGAACTTAGTGACCTCGGCACGTCATGGACAATCCTTCGTGTAGTGATCCTCACCACATATAAGGCAAGGGTAGCGGGGTTTGTGCTTATCCCAATCCCCAACATGAGTATTTTTAGGTTGCTCTGCTTGAGTATTAGTTTTTCCCTCCTTATTCTTACCTCTCCCTTTCTTAGATTTGTTTTTACTGGCTGGGGTAGATTGGACAACATTTACCTCAGAAGTCTTGCCGGTGGGAGTGGCAGGAGACGGAGCATTGTGAACATTAGAAGAAGAAGATTTAGGGGTTGTGCTTGAAACATAATGTGATTGGGTGTGGGCAGTACCAATCACACCATCAGCTGCATGCAAGGCAGCTAGAGTAGTTGAAGTACTGGAAGAATTAGGACGAGGTAATTCAAGTAGAAAATCGTAAAGTGTTTCCGTTTGTGAGTAAACGATATCAAGACACTGAGAACGACTGATAGCCTACTCTTTCATGACAACACCACCCATGGCAATGTCCTTATCAATTTCATTCAGCAAGGATTTTGTAAACCATTCTGCTAGTAACTGATCAGGGAGCTCAAGTTTAATCAGACGGTATCTCCTTCGGCACTCATGGATATGATCCGATATATGAGTACCTTTAGTCTGTTTGAAGGAAGTCAAAGTCTCAGTCCCAGTATCATAACGGATCGGTAACTGGTAATGTGTAAAGAAAGCCATAGCTAGGGTGTTGAAATCATAGAAGAAACCATGTGGCAATTCGATATACCACTTCGCAGCAGAATCAGTAAGGGTTCATTGAAAAAGACGTAAACGAATAGAGTCATCCATCAACGAATTGGATGAACACCATAGGTGAAAAGTCATAACATGATTGTTCGAGTCCTCTCCCAATTTTTCGTCGAATTTAGGAATGTCTGATGGAATCTTGGTTGGAATAACAGGTCATTGGGGAGAGTGATGAATAGGATCATTTAAAATCCTAGAAAAATCCAACAAATCCAAAGTAGCAAGAAAAGGTAACTATCGATTCACCTATGGGTACTGGTGGCTTTGGGGTGGAATCACTGTTGGCAAACCAGTAGGACTGTAAGAAATTTGCGCATAATGGGAATACCCAGGCAGATTCGATGGTGGTTGGAGAGGATAGTAGCTCCTGGGACTGTAACCTTGAGCGGGGACATGAGTTTGAGCATTCGTACCCCAAATAGGATTGGGTATACCTGGATATGGTTGGCCTATAGTATGGACAGGCAACTGCTACCCCCCAGTCATTTGAGGAGGATTTTGTATCATTTGATTCCAATACTGGGCCAAAGAGGGAGGTATATTTATCCCAAAATGTGGGGTTGGTCCCCCTATCGTAGGCGGAGTTCCAACCAGAAGTTGTGTCCCAATTGAAGGTTGTGTAGTAATTGGAATGTGTCTGATAAGAGGAAGTTGAATTGTACTACCTTGTCCACCAACGGGAATATGCAAGTTTGGTGTAGTGGATGGGATAGTACCACTAGGATTAGGATTGCCAGTAGGAAATTGAGGGAGTGTCAGAATAAACTGGGAATAGGGTGCCCAGGAAAATAAGGACCACCTGGAGAACTGGATGGGGTTTGCGGAGGTGTTGGAATAGAAGCATTCAACGCATGGTATCTGGGTGGTAGTGTCAGAGTGACATTGGGCATTCACTACGTGTTAATAGGAGCAAGACCAGCCATAGTGAACCCGATTGGGACACTCGTAGTATTCGTGAGATCGGCCATTTCGGCAGGGACAGTAAAATGATAAGTGGTAGTCAACGGTACTGTCTCGAGATTAGAGATCTTGTAAATCACAGGAGGAGTAATTTTAGAAATCATGGGTGAACTAGGACCAAAAAGGTTCCTTTCAAAAACACCTGTAGACCAAAAAGGATCTTGGCCTTCTATGCCAGGAAAAGGTCCAATGGGTGATCGAGAAGATGTAACAACTAATTCTCCAAAAGAATTCAGTCACATAAATGGTTGCTTAGAACCAGGGGGAAGTCGAAAATCCTCTCGAGTATTGGTAATTTGGAAAGGTTCTAGAGAGTCAGTTCATTCCACTTGTGGTGTGGTGACAACTGTGGCTTCACTTTGCTGAGGAGAGCCCTCAGGTGTACCTATAGGCAAGGGTTGAGAACTGTCCAGATGATATGGAGATAAACCTTGCATTCTATGTGAATGACGTGGGGGAGCTATTGTAAATGAGTAACAAACTTTAAGGAGAAAATCCTATGGTCAACTTCGAGAAACAAACAACACGTGCTAGCAAAAAAAATCTAGGAAGAAATCACCAAGCAAACAAGACCTTCTAATTTCAAAGCCACTAGTTGGCGATGAAATCCAACGTCGCAATAATGAGACAAGAAGAGGTGGGGCTAGGGTGGAAAAGTTATGCTGACGACCTGCTTAATGGAGTTACACCCTGGTGAAAGCTCCTACACATAATCATGGGTATACCCTCCAAGGAGCCCGAGTGAGTTTGGTCAACGTCAATTCCAGGTACCGTGAAGACTTTCCCCTCCACAGTCACCTCGGGTAAGAAACTAGAGATATAGGCCACTAAGGTCACCACCAAGAAAAATAAAGACTAGGGGAATAGTTGACAGTCCAATCCACACGCAAGGGCAGGGTATCTAGCCCGCAATCAACTCAAAATGTTTCCACTCATCATTGTGGGTATACCTCTGAGTGATCCCCGTAATACGTGCAATCTCTACACTGATATCAACAAAGCAGGGTGAGTAAATCTACCAATATCAATTGGACCTCGTGCTTGACCCTTGTGTGAGAAGGGCTTCCCAGGACAATATGTTGCAAATGGAATTTACCACTCCCTAACACAAGATGCTATTGTGTGTTTTATGCTTTTGGAGAGTGTATCTCTCTTCCTACTCCAAAGCACTAGCCTAGCTAGATGTTGGTGTAAAGAACCCTAGAAAAGAGTTACTAGATAAATTTTATGATTACGCAGTGTTATTAAGAGTTGTTGTTTACTTAAAGGTAACATAAATGAAACTTATGTTGTATGACTCTGACCCAACAGTGCAAGGATGAGAAGGAAAAATATCACTTTTCATTCAATGAATCCTATGTATGGGAGAGAGAGAAAGTTTTCCAGATCAACCCTGAACTATAATGAAAAATTTCCTTTGAAATGAAAATGCAAACAATCACGTACCAAATGACAATTCTCTATTGTGTCTTTTTCAAATACTTCAACAATCTCAAAAATTTGATTTTCGATGTTTTCTAAAACGAAAAACGATGTTTTTTGAAAGAAGAAACTTTATTCACTTTTCAAAAAGGACCCACACTATGACAGCGAGAGTACAAAAAATCAAAAAGCAAATGAACAAGCGATGATAAACACCCAATCCACTCTTTCAACGAAAGCAAAAATAAAGAGAAAACCAATTTAGTCTTTTCAAATGCAAAAGAAAATGATCTTTCAAACCAATAAGCAAATGAGAAAAATCAAGCACTCAACTTTCAACCAATCACTAGTTCTTAACTAATCAAACACACTCAGAGTCTGAAATCAGAGAGAATGGTTTTGCCAAGAAAAGCCAAGAAACGAATGTCAAGCCAAAAATGACAAGAAAAGCCTTGAAACCCTAAGACTGTTCATACATGCAAATGAAAAAAAAAGAAGATATCAATCAATGATCCAAGAAAATCATAAGAGGCAATCAAACTAATCTGGGCAGTTGAAAATGCCAAAATTCACATCCAAACTTTTGAAAAAATGAGTTCGCAGGTAGGCAATATTACACAGTGCGAGAATCACTAATTCTCACAGGTGACCCTTGAGAAGGGTGTGAGAACCTCGCACTGAAACATAAAGGCAGAGTGAGAAATCTACCAGTTCTCGCAGGCTACAATGTAGTGCAGTGCGTGAATGCCTGAACATAATCAAAAATTTGAAAAATGAAGCAAAATTTAAAAAGGCTTCTGGACCCATAGGGTCTCTCAGGATATCCGGAAGACTCAGAGATTGATAGGACAGGAGAAAAGTGAAACCAGAGCAAATGGCTACAGAATATTATCAAAAGCCACAAAGAAAATGGGATTGTTCCCCAGTGGAGTCGCCAATTTTGTTATAGGATAAATCTGTAGGTGCAGACACTAACCGATCTCCCTAGATCCACCTGGATCTAGAACAAAGAAATACAGAACATGACTCTTTCCCTCGATTTTGACCATTGAACTAATTAGGAGGCGAGAACAAAGAACATACCTTATTATCACTTCCTATGGTCTTTGTTGCTCCTGCTTCGCTCCAGTACTCTTGTGCAACCAAGACCAAGAAAACACAAACCAACCAAAGTGAAGAAAGCACAATCTATTCAACAGTCGATCTATGTATATGATCAAGGAATTATACAATAAAGTGGAAATATCTTTATGGGAAAGGGACATATTACTGTATCATATTGATGGAAAGTAAAGATTACAACTTGAGCCTTGATGTCACAAACTTCCTTTTGATGCCCCTTGGCTCCGACACACACACTTGCTTACTTGCATGAAGAAGATCAACCCCTTTGGATAAACTTGTTGGAGTCTTCAAGCTTCTGTAGCTTCAGTACTTCACACAATCCTTTCACTAATTCTCCAATGAATCTTGCTTAACCTTCTTTCTTCACCTTCTTGCTTAACCTTCTCCATGAGAATTCTCTCAATATATAGGAGAGAATGAATTAGTTACTTGGATAAGAATGATCCCAAAATATCAGAGAATCCAGTACTAGGATAACCATTCGAATTCCATCTCATCCTTCTAGAAGATTCCCTTCTAGAAGCATCGAGAATTCATCTTTTTCCTTGCTTTAGAAAGAGTTTTCACCTTAGCAGTTTAACACAGTGCGAACTTCTTGCACCCTGGCTTAAGGCAGCCTGTGAGAATCATGCATTCTTGCAGGCAAATATACTAGCAGCCTGCGAACAGTCTTCAAAACTGAGTTTTCTGGAAAAGATGAAAATAGATTTTTCTCAGGAGAAAGTTCTTATGAAGAGCCTGAGTACACCATCATTAATACATCATCATCATGACCAAAATCATGGGTAACAACTGTTGCAAGTGCCTTGTTGTTTGTATTAATTGCTTCATCTATAATGGCCTTTTCAACTCCACTAAGAGTCAAATAAACCCTTCCCCAAAGGAATGCATAAACTGCTAGGACCACCAACATAGTATTATAGAATCCAATTGTTGAGGTGTAGAAGGAGAACATGCAGAAAAAAATAAAGGCGGTGACCAAGGCGATACACATCCCTACTCAATACCTACTCACCATTGCCACTAGAAACCTTGGCTTCAAACATGGATATTTGGTTTAAACCAACATCACGTCTATTTCCAACCTGGATATATTCATGATGTGTCATAGTCCCCCCACATAATGTGCAATTAAAGCCAACAAATATGTCCTCACTGATGTTTGCAAAATGGTAACCCATTCCAATCACAGTCCCTGATATAGAGTGATGGTTTGGAAATGTTTGTTCACCATCTAATGCATAGGAGACTTTAGATCTTGAATCCTTGTTTTTTGTTGGAGGAGTGTTTGAATCTTTAATTTCTATCAAGATCTCCTCTTCCTGAGAAGAGGAGATCCCAAATTTTGTGAGGATCTAAGTGAGTAGTTCCAAGATGACACTCATTATTAAAACATATTGAAAAATGGGTTCTTACAACACCCAAATCAAAATAAAAAAACAAAAAATCATAGTTGTTGCAACACATACTCTCCACAGTTGTGGGAAACACACTTGCTACAATTGAAATTCACACTTGTGAAAAATGAAATTTGTGTAAATTGAAATTCACACTCTAGAGTTGGCAGGGATAACATGAGGAGTCTCCACTCAAGTAGCTGCTATGACCCCTTACCAACACATGCAGACACATTTGCAGGAAATCAAACTAAACCTCAATCCATCGTGCTTCCTTGACAATGGCACCAAAATGTTAGGCGAAAATATTATCGTTTAATTGCATTGTAGTACTTTCCCAACTATTTAATTTCTCAATCCGAGGTTCATAGGATTATGAATCACACACACTATATATGCGGGACTGAAGTAGAACTAATCTATTCTAAATTGTTGAAATGAAATTAATCTAGGAAAGCATTGAAAGACTAACTAGGAAAGAAGGAAATTAATCTAAGAAGGCAATACAACATGTGAAGAGTTGAATGACAAAAGACACATGTGATCTCACACAATATATCAATCTCAAATTATATTACAAGAGTCAAATGAAAAAGCATGAAAGAATAACAAAGATAAGAATCCCCTTCTAAGACTTCAAGATGTTCTAAATCTAATCTCTCATATCTAACTCCAACTTCCCAAATTATCCATTACATGATGTCTCACCAAATTATCCCCCCTCATGAAGAGAGAGCACTCTCTTTTATACATGAAAGTCTTGAAGAGTGTCATAATTACAGATCCACTATTCTCTCAACTTATTCCTTCAAATCCTTCACTCATATCTTGGATAAGATATCCTATTAAAATCTCCATGATCTTCTCCTTTGAATATGCTTGAATGAATGTCCCAAATATTCTTCAAATCTTCAAAGCTTGAAGATGAAATTCGAATTTGAGGCTAGGTGGTAATATTTGACTTTGTTGAAATCTTCACATATGCCTACACATATCATCAAACTCATCCAACCTTGATATATAATGAAAATATGTCATTTTTCTAATATTTAATCATAAATTCACTTATAATACTAAAATGAATACAATGGAAAATAATAAGGAGAAATCGTCATATATTTATGAAAATGGTATGATGGAAGGTTAATGGGACAATGAAATGTAAGGAATAGTGAAGGAAAAAGAGGATATAAATGTGATATTTTTGAGGCCCAAAAGACTGCGCAAGGTTCATAGTCCAAGACCGGGGGATTATTTTTTAGTTCTTCCCCTTTGTCCTAGTCAAATACTTGTAAGGAGAAAGCATGTTGTAATTCTTGTGGTCACTTAGGTTGAAGTCCCTAAACTTCACCATCGCGATCTTATCTTGCTGCACTCTGACTACACGTATCCCCTTCAGGAGGTACACAGTAACCATGCTGTAATCAAAGTCCCTCAGGACACTGTCACGACTCACCATGCCAGCTAGAGGAGGGATGTAGTCAGGTAATATGGTCGGGATTAACTTTGCATTTGCTAGATCATATATGTGCTTGGTTCTCTTCTATGTTATCGGTCGGAATGGTCTAAATACATGAGAAGTTGAAGGAGAGGCTTGCACTCCTCCCGTCGATGAATCTTGAATTCTTGTAGACATCACTCTCTCGACCATCATATCAATTAAAACTTCCTCAACTAAATTTTACATAGCACTAAGCTCGTCCGAAATGCATGCTCTTGATTGGAAAAATCGGGTGGATGGATGAGTTCTCAAAGAAATAGAACTGGAATTGAAATGGGTTCTCTTTTTAGCTTTGATACAATTTGAAAAAGTGTTCTTGGTGCAACAGTCGATGGACTAAGTAGACACGATGTAACATATCTCTCCAACGGATAAGAATCTTTCCATCAATGCAGTTATGTTCATTGCGGCACATTCCCAACGGTCCGATGGAAAGATTTACGGTCATAAATGTTGTTCTAACCATTCTAGAACTTTGGTCCAACAATTATAATGCTTCCAACAGTCATATCTCTTTTCCATGGTGAAGTTCCATGGGGCGTTGTTCTGCTATCCTGACGAAGTTCCAATTTTGCAAATCTTCCTTCCATGAAGTTCCCTCTGGGCCCTTCTCTAAATTTTCTACCTTTTCTCTTTTCTTACTGAGTTTTCTAGCCTTCTTCCTAGTGATCTTCATCTCAATATTCCTTTTTTCCATTTTGATTATTTTCTTCTTTTGGCCTAGTAGCTTCGCGCTGTTGAGATTCTTTCATAGGATTAGAGAGTAATACTACTTCTCTATATGTGGTAGGTTCTCTACTTGTATGTGAGTCTTCTTGTGTTCTTTCAACTTTGTGATCCAAGTTTCTAGTTCTAAGTAGCTTTGGTATGTTCTTCTGTTCTACACTCAAGTGTGATATCTTCCTAGTCATGAAATCTTTTAATTCCTTCTTTTTCTGTTCTAGGGCCTCTTCTTCTTTTCTTCTAGTCTGATCTTTCTCGATTTGAGTTTTTTCTAATAACATAATAAATGGAGCATTGTTCTCAATGAATCTAACAACCTCAAAATCTTCTTCTGTCGAATCTCCATGAGCACTCATAGATGCCTGGGTGAGTCTTCCACATAGGTTTATCAGTTTTCCCCTGAATAATCCTATTCCTCCCAATGAAGGAGTCATATCAGGATTTCCTAAAGCTTCCCAAGTTCTTTTTTTCATGATGTTTACCTATGTTTCCTCATCCATAACAAAGTCTATGTTGAAGTCTCTTATTCTTGATTATATTCATTCTTTTTCTTTGAATATCTATGATAAGTTGATATCTCTGTGATCATTTACGGTTTCTTTCATTTGTAGTAGTACAATCTCTGATTTTGTTTGGGGTTCTGCCGTGGTCTCAGTTTCATGACCTTCCTCGAGGTTTTCTTGTCTCATATTCATTCTATCAAGCTTAGCAATCATTCTAGGGAAATCTAAAACTTCATGGTCCATAGCTTTACAACAAATACAACCAGGTCTTTTTCCTTTTCATTCCTTAGAATTATTTCCCAGTCTTATGCAACTGTAACAAAGGGTTAATCCTCTTTTTTTTTTAAATGATCCCCAACCTTTCCTATGTTGTGCACTAGGATCATAGTAGATAACTTGCAAAAAATTCTTTCTAGGATCCTGCATCCATTTGTTAGTCCAAACATTCTTTCTATGCATAGGAATAACATATCTTTCATTATTTCTATCATATCTACTCATATCAAACCTTCTTTCATCTAACTGTTCCCTAGTTTTCAGACTAGGATAACATTTATCAAACATACCTAGATCCATACTCTTGAAATAAAAATTTCCACTAATCTTACTTTCAGCAGAGCACAAAGCTTTCATATCTAAAACTTTTCACTTATTCTTACCTTTATTAGAGCATAAAGATTCAAGATCTTACCTCTTTTCTTCATATCGGACTTCTCTCCTTAGCACAGAGATTTATAGGTCAAGTAGAATACTATGCACTAAGGCAACATATCTATGCATAGAGCTTTATTTCTTTCCTTCAGTTCCCAATAATCACAGTTTCAAGTCTCGACAACAGAACCATTTGTTGGCACAGGGGAAGACCCAGGGTTCAACACTACAACAATGCACCAACAAAACCCTAACTACTGGCCCTTTCAGAAACACCTGCAAAGAAGATGAAGTCTCACCTGAGGTAGAGGCAGGGGTGGTTGCAAGACTCCAGTGTCTGCAACATTAGTTGGGACACATATATGGGATTACAACACCTTAACAAATCACTTAGCAGTTACAACTTGTTAATATTCAACCTTAGTTACAACGCAACTAAACCCTAACAACGGGTCAACACAGTATTCACATAGATCCAATATAATCAAGAACTAATCATACCAACATAGATCAGATCTATGTTTTATTAACATTATTCAACACTAAGCTACCATATTAGATTCATCTAACATACATCAACACGGTAAGCATTTAACCACATAAACAAGAGAACAACAATAAAGCACATAGCAACCACAACGTAGGATATACGTGGTTTACCCCTGCAAGATACCAGATATATAAAATATGAAGAATAGAAACGAAATGCTAGAAATGATAGAATAACAGTAAAATATCCAGCATAATCTTCACAATACACAGAAATGATATACGAAATAGCAACAAAAATAGCACTTTGAATCAGATAGCAATGTTCACAGGCCTCTTAGAGGGGGCAACCTCCAATCG
>CBVK0100228280.1:0-25439 GCA_900067695.1 Picea abies
ATAAGAATACTCTTTGCAGTTACAATATTTCAACACTCCCCCTTAACAAGAAGGGTATTCTTCAGCAGCATCATGCGAGAGAGAGAGGACAACATCATCAATATCATCTTGGCTGGCGTATCTATAAATCATCGGAAGTTTTCTTCATTAGCAGCTGTTGGGTCGCCAAAATACCATCTTTTTACCAACCTTTCACTTCACTTTCAATTCACTTTCACTTCACTTTTAACCATATTCCGCTTTCTCATACCCTTACATTAAACCATTTTCATGATTACATGGGTTTTAGACATATTATTTTCCAATGCATCTATTTTCAATGCATCTATTTTAGTGTTTTTGAGTGAATTTATGATTAAATATTTGAAAAATGACATGTTTACACTTATATATGGAAGTGGGATGAGTTTCATGATTTTTACAGGTGTATTTGAAGACTCCAACCAAGTCAAATTTGACCATCAAGCCTCAAATTCGAATTCCCTCTTCAACCCTTTGAAGATTTGATAAAGATTTGGAGATCTACTCAAGTATCTTGGATGGAGATTAATCATGAAATAAATATTTGTGAGAGGATTTGTAGAGATATCACTTGATAGGTGTGAGCACATGGTTGTAACCAAATGAGACATTTGTGGATCTAGGAGAGATTCGTGGATCTAAGTTATCTTAATTTTTGTATAAATAGGAGTGCCTCTTCCATTTCAAGAGGAGCACTCTTGGAGCATTGTATCCAACTTATGATGGAATAAGAATCGAGCTTTCTTTTCACATCAATTTCCATTCTCTAGTTTAGATTTAGAATGCTTTAGTTTATGTGTTACTTTGTTCTTAGGAGAATTGAGCTCACTCCAAATAGATCATAGTAGCATTTTCTTCTTGTTCTAATACTTTGAATAGGTTTATATGCTTTATTGTTTTTATTAGAATTATCTTGGTGATATTGATTGTTGATAGGTTTTGTGAAACATCTTGAGAGGACCTCCTGAAAGGGAGCTAGTATTTTCTTTCCTACAACAACTAAGTCTTATTAAATGGAATGAAAGAGTTAGGATTTGATTGAATTTTCTTAGATTAGAAGTTAGGTGCCTACTCCTGCATATATAGTGCATGTGCTTCGTAAGCCTACGAACCTCGGATTGACAAATTAAATGGTTGGGCAATTACTACAATGGAATTAAACGACAATATTTTCGCCTAACAGCAACATCATCATTCTCAAAAGAATGCCATCATCATCTGCATCAATATGTATCAGTATAAGGTGATACCTCATCACAGCACTAGGTTGGCCCATCATAGTACTAAACTGGCTCTATGTCACAGTTGTTAAGCTAGTAGCTCAGTGTAAGTCACATCTTGCTTTACGTCTAATAACTAGGTCAGAAGCAAGGAGTCATCTTTCTTTACGTCTAACAACGAGGTCAGAAGCAAGGAACACACACATCATCTTGCTTTACGTCTAACTACGAGGTCAAAAGCAAGGAGTCATCTTGCTTTACGTCTAACAGCGAGGTCAAAAGCAAGGAACACACACATAATCTTGCTTTACGTCTAACAGCGAGGTCAAAAGCAAGGAGTCATCTTGCTTTACGTCTAACAGCGAGTTCAGAAGCAAGGAGTCATCTTGCTTTACATCTAATAGCGAGGTCAGAAGTAAGGAACACATCATCTTGCTTTATGTCTGACAACTCAGTCAGAAGCAAGGAACATCTCATCTTGCTTTACGTCTGACAATTCGGTCAGAAGCAAGGAACATCTTGCTTTACGTCTGACAACTAGGTCAGAAGCAAGGAACATCTCATCTTGCTTTACGTCTGACAACTAGGTTAGAAGCAAGGAACATCATCACATCTTGCTTTACGTCTGACAGCTAGGTCAAAAGCAAGGAACATCTTGCTTTACGTCTGACAACTAGGTCATAAGCAAGGAACACATCACATCTACTCCCCCTTTCGAGGAAGGTCCTTTCGGACTATGCCAATCTTATCTCGGATGTACTCAAAATTTATACGAGATAGAGGCTTGGTCAATACGTCAGCAACCTATTCATCCGTGCTCATGTACTGGAGCTTCAAGGCTCCTCTCTATACCATGTCGCGGATGTAATGATAGCGAATATCTATGTGCTTCGACCTGTCGTGGAATACAAGATTCTTTGTCATATTTATGCAGCTCTGGTTGTCACATAGAATCACGGTTGCTCTCATCTTCAAGTCAAATAGGCTGGTCAACAACTTTTGAATCCATATAGCTTCACAGCTAGCAGAACATGCAACAATGTATTCTGCTTCCGCTGTGCTAAGAGCAATACTAGATTGCTTCCTACTCTGCCATGAGATCATAGCTGATCCCAAATTGAAACATCATCTTGAAGTGCTTTTCCTGTCAGAAACTATTCCTACCCAATCTACATCAGTATATCCACTCAATGTGAAATCATGATCTCCATCATAGCTGAGACCATAATCTATCATACCTTTGAGGTACGTCATCACATGTTTTGCAGCCACTAGGTGAACACGTCTGGGTTCTACCGGAAACTGACTCAAGGTGTTCATGACAAATGTCTGGTCTGGTGTTTGTCAGGTACATCAGTGATCAAATATCGATGTATCGACCAACAGCTTAAACTTCGCTTCCATGGGTGTATTCACGGGCTTGCATTCCAGCATATCTAATCTCTTTAAGATTTCGACCGTGTACTTCCCTTGGTTAAGGAAGATCCTCTCAGGACTCTGCCATACCTCAAGACCTAAGAAGTAATGCATTAGGCCAAGGTATTTCATTTCAAATTCCAAGGCAGGTCTCTTTTTCAACGATGATCTTCTCTTCTCCAGTTAAGAATAAGTCATCCACATATAGCAGTAAGATTACTGGCTCATTATTTATAATTTTGAAGTAGAGATTTGAATCTGCTTTACTCTTAGTAAAGCCTAAGCTTGTCAAGAAACTGTCTATATGGCCATACCAAGCTCTAGGAGCTTGCTTCAATCCATATAAGGCTTTCTTCAATCTGTAGACATGAGACCTCATGTCTTCAACCTCAAATCCTTGAGGTTGCTTTATATACACTTGCTCTTTGATGACACCGTTTAGGAAAGCTGTCTACACGTCCATCTGGTGCAACTTCCACTTCATCTTAGCTGCAAGAGATATGATGGTCTTGATCGAAGTGTATCTGGCTACATGAGTGAATGTCTCTTCATAGTCAATGCCTTCCTTCTGGGAAAAGCCACGAGCGACAAATCTTGCTTTATACTTCTCAATACTTCCATTAGAAGCATGTTTTATTTTGAAGATCCATCTGTAGGATACCCCATCTTTATTCTTTGATATGGGAACTATTTCCCATACTTCATTTTTCATTATGGATTGGTATTCCTCTGTCATGGCATTTGCCCATTCTTTTCTCTGAATGGCTTCTTCAGAGTAGGTAGGCTCCTTTTCTAGAAGATCACACATCAAAGCCGTATAACTGGGGAATGGCTTTGGTCTTTTCACTTGTCTCGTAGTTCCTTCTCTCCATCTTGAATAAGCTCTCTAGCCTAGGTTGGCTTTATTTTATGGAGGATCATCATCTGAGGAGGTTCTTATACTTCTACTATATCATGGTCTTCTAGAAGTTCCTCATCAGGGGAAGTTATGACTTCCCTCACTGGTTCTGCAGCTTTGGGAACCTCCCTCATTGCAGTATTGGGGATTATGGGTTCCTCTTCATATACCTCTTCAAGCTGGTACAGTTTAGATTTCTTGAGCACTGCATTTTCATCAAAGGTCACATCCCTGCTGATCTCAATGTGATGTTGACCTGGTATATGGATTTTGAAGGCCTTGGAGACCTCACAGTATCCCACAAATATTCCCTTCTTTCCTGAAGGGTCCAACTTGTTTCTCTTTTCTTTAGGTATATGAATAAACATTGGACAACCAAATATTTTTAGATGGCTTACCTCTGGCTTCTTTTTGGTGAACATCTCTTCCAGTGTCTTGAGCCCAAGTGTGCTATGGGATAATCGGTTCTGCACATAAACAACTGTCATTGCTGCTTCTGCCCTTAAGCACATAGGAAGATCTTGATCATGGATCATAGTCTTCACAACTTCCAGTATGGTTCTGTTTTTCTGTTCAGCTACACCATTTTGTTGTGGATCTTGATCCCAACATCTTTGCAGAAGTTCACGAACTCTTTTGAGGTATATTCTCCTCCATTATCTGACCCGAGTATCTTAATCTTCCTTACAGAAGGGTTTTTCTATCAAGGCTTTGAATTCCTTGATCTTGCTGAACACTTCAAATATATCCAGGTCTTTTACGAGAATAATCATTAATGAATGATAAATAGTATACATACCCATTAATGGAGGATGATGGCATTAGGCCACATACATCTGAATGAATGAGTTCTAGGACTCCTTCTGTCTTGTTGTCCCTCTTCGGAAACGGTTTCTTGATGTTCTTCCCTTGTGCACATCCATAGCATATGCCTTCATGGTCACCTTTGAGTTCCGGTAAACTTGTGACCGCTTTACATAGGTATGGTATCACCTTGTAGTTGAAGTGAGCTAATCTTCTATGCACAGATTCTTCAATGGTCATGGAAACTTCTGAATGACCCTTTAGTTTATGTGAGCCACCTTCTTCTTTTCCAATGATGATTGCTTCATTTATGGTCTCTCCTTTAGCACGTTTCCTTCTGCAAACTTCACTATAGCTTCCTCATGTGACCTGGAGCAAGGTCAACAAAACAACAAGAAAGAATAATATCCTTCTGAAAATATGAAGCAATAGCACGAACAATCATCACAGTAGCTCCATTAGAGCTATGACTTATAATTTATCTGAAGCAAAGATTAAAGGTAAGGCATGCAATACAAAATGAGGTCAACACTCTCATAGTGTTGTGACCAAACTTGTCATGTGTACCTTTGAATCTTATTAGTCTTGATTAATCAAACCTGGAGACTTGTCCTCAAGAATGAGTGCTTGCTTTTCTTCCAGGTCTCCTTCACTCAAGTGACGAGTGCTTTCTTCAACCTGTCTGTTGTACTAAGACAATGTGCTATCTTGAAAGAAGGTTAGGTTAGAGGATAAGCTCTATGATCAACTTTTAATCCTTCTAATAATTTGATCATAGCTTCAACATGCAACACTGATCAAGATAATGTTATGACAAATAGATGCATATAAGAATAATCACACCTGGGTTGCATCATTCCTCTGAATGTGTTGGATCTTGAGATCCTTCTGGATCTATGGCAAGAGATCCCTTCTCATGCAAATACTCTATAGGGTTTAGCCATTAAACATATGTGAGTACATACCTCTGATGGCATTTGCAAGTTGTGGCTCCATCTGGTAGTAGCAGTAATCAATACCAACTCTTAAGAAAACTTCAAGGGTGATTGCAACTGGTTCTATGATTGCAACTGCAACTGGTACTGCAATTGCAACTGGTTCTGAGACTGCAACTGCAACTGCAACTTAGGGTTTTATGAGGAACCCTAATTTTTCAATCTTTGAATTTTGAAAATCTGATCCAGGGCATAGATGCGTTGAGCTGAGGCGAGTTAGCTGGTGCAGTCAGAATTTCGAAAATCCAACTTTTACCCCCTCAAACTTGATCTGCGGATTTATGGACTGGTGCTTTTGGTTTTCTGGTACTTTTGGTACTCTGGTACTTCTAGTACTTTGTGAAACTAGGGTTTCACTTTCCGGAAGATCTAACCACTGAAAAGGTGCGCTGATGATGCCAAATTGATCCTTAGGGGAGGGCACAACTTTCTAGATAGTTTTAGGGCTGAAAAGATTCACTTTTGAAAAACCCTAATTTGCAGGTACTGCAACAGTGACATTTTTCCTCTTGCGAAATATGCTTCCTTTAGCTTGGCTCTGATACCATGTTAATGTTTAAGCCATTATTATAGATGTTTGCATTTCATTAGATAACATAGATAACAATAGCATAATCCAAGATCACTGAGAAATACACAATCAAAAGAGACACATCATTTATCCTGGGAAACCCTCTAGGGGAAGAAAACCCAGCAAAACATCCTTAATATAGATAGCCAATACAATGCCAAGAGATCTCTATGCTAAAACAGAAAGTCCTCTCCAAGATATGCTCTCTCCTTTGCCGGTAACAGATCAGAACTTGTCTCTCAAAATGAGCAAGTGAGTTGTGTTCAAATGAGGCGCTAGCCTCCTTTATTTATATAAGTCTGGCACGTGTGAAGTGTCTCTTCACTGGCAGGGCCGACTTCTCCAACTGGGTGGGTAAACCCACCTTTATTATATTTCTGGGTCTTCTTATTATCTGCTGGGGCCGACTTCTTATTCTGCCTATTATAACTGTCTGTTGACCAATCTGCAAAAGGGGATTTGGTTCTATTACAATAACCGACATGATCAATCCACAATGGGGATTGATCCTATGAATAATATATCAATAATAATAAGAATACTCTTTGCAATTACAATATTTCAACACTAGTGAGATATGATGCCTGCACCGAGTTGTTGGCCAACTTCCAACAGACCAAGGCTGACCATATCTTGGATCATATCCGAGAATGGCGGCAAAGAAAGAGCTTGATTAAGGTCAAGGTCCCTCCTGCTTTTTTTCTTGAATGGTTCTTGAAGTCTTTGGTTCCGTGCGTGTCCAAAGACGCAACAACATCCAGGGTTTTTTCGTAGGAGGAGGCTATTATGAGAGCTCGATAACTAGAACTGATTTACTCTTAGTCTGGCATGCTCTACGAGATCTTACCTGATGCGCCACGGTCTACTCTCGATAATGACAAACAAAAGTATGGTCCCCACACTGATGGTATAGTGGGCTCAGCACAAAGCAAGTCCATGGATATGTTGTCAAATCAGTGACAACAATTGTCGATACAACAAACTGTGGCTAGAAAAAATCCTAGTTTGGCTCCCCCCGTTACCTAGACATCAAATGTACACAGTGTGCAATCAACACATCCCAAGGCCAACCAACAGACCGAGGGAAAGAGGAAACATATAAACAAAAAAGGTAAAAGGGATAAAAAACCTGCGAACAATGTTGGTGGGGGAAAAAATGAGAAGAATAAGTTGAAGTATGTGTGTAATCTTTGCATGGAACACCACCCGACTCACCTATGCCCTCGACTCCTAGAAGCCCAGAAGCTACTAGCACAACAACAACCTGTTGTTTTGACAAACCCTTTTCCACAAGGGTAGAATATGGTTCAAGCTTACACATCCACAAGCGTGACAAGGGTAGTCAGGGACCCCCCTCACCTACTACTAACAACTTGATCGCGAAAATTTACATGATGAACATCGATGCTCATTTATCGACCAAGACTTGTGACTACGGAACGCCAGAATCTGTCGAGAAGGGAAAGGAGGCCACTAACCCATTGACTCCTTTGCAAATTGAGAAGGCAGTGGGCGAAACGATGACTCACATCCCTAAAGGTGTGTTTAAGAAGGCTTCCCATAATCCAAACGTGAGGGCCGCTTATAACTACTTTGTCGTGGAGGATGTTGCACATACCCTTTGTGCGATGTCTACTCTGGAGGTTCTCCAGAGTTGCCCCTCACAGAGAAAAGATTTGTTGTTTGCCTTGCGAATGTCATAGACTAGTGACCCAGGAGCGATCGTTTTCGATCCAACCGACCCAAAACCTCGTCTTCCTCACCACGTCGCCCTTTAAATGGTAGTGGAATACACCACGAAATCATTGACACCTAACAGTTTCCATACGGTGGTTGACAAGGGTGCCTCGAATGGCGTGATGTCATTGGCATGTTGGAAGGCCATTGACCAGCTTGAGTTGTCTCCATCACCTATGTTGCTTACGGCTTTTGACGGTCGATTGTTTAGACCACACAAAATAATTCCTTTTTTCCCTGTGCAATTAAGGGGTAAAACTGTGTGTGTCTAAGTTGAAGTAGTCGATGTGCATCTCGCTACAATCTTTTTTTAGGACGAAGTTGGACTTATGTGATGCATGCAATGGTTGCCACTATTTTTGGGTCTTATGCTTTCCGCATGAGGGTCGAATTGTAACCATCGACCAATTGTCCTTCTCTCATCCTGACCCTTCATCGGGGGCTTCCACAGTCTTGATGATTGATAACCCGCAGCTTGTCATTGTCAACTTAGGTGCCGATTTGTTTCCATAATTGATGTGAACTTTTGATTATCTGCCGCCTTCCAACGATGTAAAGTTTATATTGATTGTTCCCGACCAACCAAGGGCTGGGATATTTCAAGTGTCGTCTTTTAAAACGAGCTACTTTCATGACCAATGGACTTTACCTTCCCCATCGACCTCGATGGAAGGGATAGGGCACCTCGGCATGGCCATGCCCTTATCCGCGACTAAGGTTGCGTACAAAATTGTCCAGTAAGCCTCTTGGCCAACCCCGATCCGACTCCCTCACAAGAGTTACATCCAATTCTCGAGCCTATTTAGGCTTAGGATTCTCGTGCTACTCAAGATCCTTTAGACTTGGTCTTGCCCTATGATGAGGTGATTCTAGAGGTAATGACTGGTCTCGACAAACCTTGGGATGATTTGCATCATAGATATTATTTTCTTCCCAAGCTTAGGATAATAGAGGCGAGAGAGTTTGTTTTGACCGTGAATGGAGATAACCCTTGTCCTATCAATCCTCTGGCTACGCAGGACGTTTACACCAAGGGTAACATGGAAAGCATTGCTGCAACGATTCCTATCGATATCTCTAGAACCCCTGGCATTGTGGAGAATGTTTTTGTCGAAGCGGATCACTCCCCCAAAGAGATTCAAATTTACGCCGAGTTATTCAAGGAGTTCCACGACGTTTTTTCCTGGTCTTACGAGGAGATTCTAGGCATCTACCCTTGAATCATCGAACACGAAATCACAACTTGTCGTGATGTCAAATCGTTCTGAGAGAAGCTTCGTCAAGAAAATCCTTGAAAAGAAGCAATGATCAAGGCAGAAGTAGAGAAACTGCTAAAAGATGGCTTTATCTACCTTGTACAATTGAAAAAATGGGTATCGAACCCGGTTCATGTCAACAAGAAACAGGGCAGAATTCGCATTTTTATGGATTTCCATGATTTGAACAAAGCTTGCCCGAAAGACAATTTTCCAACCCCTTTTATCGATCAGATTGTCAATGCGTGTGCAGGTTGCAAAGTATTTTCTTTCATGGATGGTTTTTTGGGATATAATCAAATTCAAATCCAACCCGAGGACCGACATAAAACAACTTTTATTTGTCCTTGGGGTACCTTTGTGTATAGAAATATGCCTTTTGTTCTGAAGAATGTTGGAGCCACCTTTCAACAGGCCACGCCGTTCACTTTTCACGACCTCAAACACATAGTCGAGGCGTACCTTGATGATCTAGCATCATGTTATCGCAAGAGATATGATCATCCTGCCCATCTACGACTAATATTTGAGTGATGTCGCTACTATTGAATTCGCTTGAATCCTAGCAAGTGCAGTTTTTGCGTGACGTCGGGTCGTTTATTAGGTTTCATCATGTCGAAAACAACGATCATGGTCGATCCTCTCAAGGTTGAGGTGATAGTTCAATTGCCTCCCCTGTTCACAATACCCCAGCTTCAGAGCTTACAGGGGAAAGCAAATTTTCTTCGGCGTTTTGTCACTAATTATGTCGAGATCACTAAAGGGTTCATGCATATTTTGAAAAAAGGGGTCCCATTATGCTGGGATGAAGCTACTCAGCGCTCTTTTGAAGCGTTGAAACGTGCCTTGACATCCGCCCCTCTGCTCCGATTTCCTGATTATAACATAGATTTCTTGTTGTATTTGGCTGCTGCGGAGTCGACCATCGACATGGTCTTGGTCCAGGAGGATGACATGATCGAAGAGCACGTTATCTATTATCTTAGACGAGGCCTAGTTGGATTGGAACTCAATTACTCTCATGTTGAGAACTTGCTTTCGTAGTTGTCCACATTGTCCAACGATTATGTCACTATATATTGCTTCGCAAGACCACCGTCATTGCCATCGTCAACCCTTTCCAATATGTGTTAACACGATGGGTCATTGGCAGAAAGATCAGTAGATGGATAGTTCTCCTACAAGATTTTGACTTAGATTTTGTCTCTGCGAAATCTAAAAAGTCATTGGTTTTTGCCGAACTAATTCTGGAACTGCCGGTCGAGTCTGGTGATATTATGCCTGAAGAGTCGCCTATCAATGGAGATATTTTTCTAATTACATCTTTATACCCCTAGTACTGAGATATACTTGTGTATCTTTGGACTTTGAAGTGCCCCGCTTCTGCTCCTCGCGATAACCGTTGATGAATTCAACACCAAGCGCAAAACTACCTTATTCTCGATGACACTTTGTATCGTCGAGGCATAGATTGCATTCTTCGACGATGTTTCATTCACGAAAAAGAAAATCTCATTTTGAATGACTATCACAGCAGAGCATGTGGCGGTCATTTGTTTGGGTTGGAAACAACCCAAAAGATTCTATGCACAGGATACTTCTGGCCCTCGTTAATCAAGGATTGTGTGGAGGCGATCAAGAAGTGCCACCTGTGCCAAATCTTCTGTTGAAAGATGCAGGCACACCCTGATCCTATGTTTCCAATCATTATTGTTGGTCCTTTCACCATGTAGGGGATTGAATTTACTACATGTCACCCGACCTCATCTAGGGGGCATCATTACATCATCGTAGCAATAGACTACTTCACGAAGTGGGTCGAAGCTATGCCTACGTTTAGCAATGATGGCGAAACCACTCCCCTTTTCATTTTCAATCAGATAGTAGCGAGATTTGGTATCCCGAAAGAGATTGTCCCTAGCCATGGCAGTCACTTCCAGAATAAAATGATGATTGGATTAACATCAAAGATTGGGTTCAAACAAGAACATTTGTCACCCTACTACCCGCAGGTGAATGGTTAGGTTGAAGCTGTGAATAAGTCTCTCAAGACTATTCTTCAGCGGACGATCAATTCTACCAAGTCAAATTGGCATTTGATGTTGTATTCAACGTTGTGGGCCTATCGAACGTTTGTGAAGACTGCCACCAGTTTTTCACCCTTTCAACTCGTATACAGGCTGGAAGCAGTCTTACCTATTGAGTGTCAGATCCCTTCTTTAAATTTGGTAGTGGATTTACTGCCTGACACTTCACCGCTTGAGGAACGCCTTCTAGATCTTGAGCAGCTCAATGAGCAACATCGTGATGCAGCCTTGGAAAACAAGGCTCATAAGCAATGAGTCAAGTGTCAGTATGATTGGTCCATTCACCCTTGAATTTTCTCTGAAGGCGATCTTGTCCTAGTCTATGATCAAGACAAATATCCCTTGGGGGCAGGCAAGTTCAAACCCATGTGGTTCAGACTGTTCATTGTGAAATAGGTCTTAGAGAAGAGCGCTTACCTTCTGGTTGATTTTGAGGGAAATGCTTTAGCGGAGCCTAGAAATGGGGTCTACCTTAAGAAGTACTACTCTTAGGTTGGTCACCTGGGTGGCTTCTTGGATATATGTATAATCTCTTTTACATTTTTTTGTCTTGTGGATGTGTAGTTATTTATGTCTTCTTTTTCATTGTGGTAGGTGTCAAGTGAATCAGAGGTTTACTTTGGGTTCACGGATGACGCTAGCCGACACACTTAGAGGCTTGCTTCCACAGCTTTGGTGATTTTCACACCTGGGGGCCAGTTGCTATCTTCCAGAGGTATTTGTCCAAGCGATGCAACCAATAATGTTGCCGAATACAGGGCAATGATAGAATTGCTATGTGATGCTTTGTCACATGGCATTTCTCACATCTAGGTTTACTTAGATGCTCAGCTGGCCGTGTCCTAGTTAAATGGGGTTTACCGCATTTATGATCCCACTCTTCACCAACAATTCCTTAGGGTACGTCTCTTAGAATGATCTTTTGATTACATTACGTATATCCATGTTCCTATGATATTTAATCATTTAACAAATACTCTAGCTAATCAAGTTTTAGATTGGCATATTGCTCACATGTAAAAAGAAAAGCACACACATACACATGTAAATACATTTGTAAAAAATGTTATCCATAAAACCAAAAAGATGTATGTATATATATATATATATATATATATGTCCAAAAATAGTGTCGTGAGTACAAAAGTGGGCATGAAAGTCTCAAAAGTCACTGGTATACATCGTTGGGCTTACGCCCTCAAAATATATAGTATAAAAAGTGCCCTCGACACGTAAATGGTCCAACGCTATCTAAGGTCTAGGCCTATTGGCCTTGCTATAGTGAACGACATTGTTCGTAAGACGCTAAAACAACTGGACCCAGGTCTGAGGCACCCCTACTACATGTGGCTACATAGCCGGGGGGAGATCCTCGATCTCAACCATAGGAACGACATGAGTAAGAATAGTGAGGTTCCTCTCCACTCGTCATAGGACTCTTTCAGCCTCTCCACTTGAGAGTCCTCCCGCAACTACTGGTCCTCCTATTGCTGCTAGTCCTGCCTCTGGTCGAGGATGATGCCTAGTCATGACGAAGTCTGTTGGTCAAACATGTCCCACATATGTAGATAACAGATTCAAAAGTTAGTACTCTTGACACACATAAAAAGTATATATATGAAAATTAAAAATTTAATAACTTCAAAAATATATGTTACCTATCTCGCCACACTCTTTGCGAGGAGGCACAGGCATGTCTGGATCCCTGAGGTAGCTAATCCATGCATAGGGATAGTCCTCTATAACTGAGATCTAACGTGCCCACCAATAAAATAATTTGTCGTCGAAGGCCTCTATAGTCTTTCCTCCACCATGTATAATCAGTAAAACCGCCCACCTGCTCACTGATGGGAAGGAGGCTATATGCCCCTGTACTGTCTCTCTAGGACTAGGCACCCTCTCGAAGAAGAAGGAGCATAATATGGTACCAAACCCGAATTTCTTGTTGGTATGCCTACGACACTCTGTGATTTCCTCTTCATGCATACTAGCATGGTAGTACTCCAGTCAAAGATTGTCACCTCTAAACACTGAACTGCACAGTGGCATATGTGCGGGTGAGGCATGATGGAGTGCTGCAGATCCAGTAATCCGCTCGATCAATAGTAGGATCACTCGTAGAGAGAGGATGGTGATCTTGTGAATCGACACTTGAGAACCCACTTTCTCAGTACCAGCGTCACAATAAATGCTAATATAGCCCTCGATGTTGAATGGCCCCAGAGGAAAGGTTCTCAGGTTGACCTGTTCCCCTCTTCTGGAGAGGTCGATCAGGAAGTAGATATCCTCTATAGTCGGGGTCAATGATTTACCCTCCAACATGAAAGCTTCTGCATCAATATTATAATACTCCACAAGAGCGTTAAGAAACCTCAGTTGTGCCCTCATAAACAGACACTGGAAGAATTTCCATAAGCCACACTGTTTCAGTGAGGCGATAGCCATAGGGTCCTCCTCGACCAAGATATCTATCTCCTCATGCTCTCTCTCCCTCCAATGAACATACATCATGTCACAAACAAAAGTTGGAGAGGGATTAATACTTGTATTTTTATTTTTCAATACAAAGCGAGGTGTACGCAGACTATTTACTACACAGTCGCGTATGTAGGCGGGTTGTTTGTTACTCTGCCCGAGTACATACATGGGCTGGCCTTGGAAAGCCCACGTACACGCAGACACGAACCTTTTACAAGGGTGTGCCCCTCCCAAACTTAAAACTAAATAAAAAAGGAAGAATGGAAATGCAAGAGGAAGAATTTTGTACTTACTTAGTCCAAATAGGAAGGTTTTTCGTCCACTGTAGCTCCCAAAATTCACTCTTTTGACGAAGGGGTTTTTTGACTTTTTTGTTAATTTCCAATTTGCAATGGTAAAATGAGTTGTCCACTTCTATTTATAGACTTTTTTGCCCCTTTTACCCCTTTTTGGTCCTTTTTTTCACTTTTCCTGGCTTGGTGGCTACTCAAGTTCACTTTTGAGTTATCTATTAGTCGTTACGGTACTTTTCTCCTTTCGGTTTGGTGATTATTTTTTGGGATTGGTTACATTTTCGTCATCCCTTGGTAAAAGTCGTTTTTTCCAACTTTTGCATATAAGTTAGGATTTCACTCCCACTTTTTGCATCTCGTTGTCCTTTTCGCTTTGCCATAGGATCGACCCCACCGAAGTGCGACACAAAACCTTCTTTGTCGCTTTAGAAGTGTCGTAATTAGGTGGTAGAGCCTACCTCTACATGGATGCCCTAGGTAAATCCTTTGCTGCATTTTGGCGTCCATGCTATCAGTTTTGACTATAGGCTTGGTAGTCCTTGATTAGTCCCGTCATGGCTACATATCAAAGCCTTATTCTTCTTGCTAATCATCATTCTTGGCCTTACCTGCGGGACTCCCTAATGAGCACGCTTTGTTGTCTTTCAAGCTGGATTTAAAATTCGAAAGCAATATCACACGAGACTGTATTTATTATTTTTGATCTCGTCTGGATTACTTGAGAAAAGTAGCCCCCTAGAGTCTTCTTTAAGCTTTTTTCAGACTCTCTAAAAGTGAAAATATTGTTGAGTGATCTTGTTTCCCTTCATGTTCGCCAAACTCAAATTTGAAGACACATCTGTCCGACGATAGTTTACCCCTTTTTCGGTTTGGATGGCTAATTTTACGAATAAAGGTATGCTCTAGGAACTTTGGTTCGCTAGAAGAGTATTCTCAGGTGTAAGTTTAACCATTTTTTGGGCCCGAGGGACTAAATTTTTGAAAAAGGAACATTCTCCTTGGTTTTCGTTTATCACCTTTTTCGGGCCCTAGAGATTATTTACGAAAAAGGAACCCCCCCAAAGTCCATAGCTAATCTCTTTTTAGACTCCCTAAAATTGAAAAGATCATTGAGTGGCCTTGTTCCTTCACACTCATTAAATTGGTCTAGAAGAACATCTACTTGGCATGATTTTAACCCTTTTTCCAGCCAGTAGATTACTGCGGAAAAAGGTATGCCTCGGGAGATTCTTCTCGTCGGGAGAGTTCTCCTCAGTTACTTTTATACTTTTTCGAGCTAAGGAGAATAAACTCAGAAAAATGCTACGAGTCCACAGTTAAGCTCTTTTCAGACTCCTTACAATTGAAAAGATAGCCGAGTGATCTTGTCTTTGTCACACTCGTTAAAATGGTTTTGAAAAAATGTCTTTTCGGTGCATGTTTAACTCTTTTTCGAGCCGATTGGACTAACTACGAAAAAGGTACTCCCTGGGGTCTTCTTTAACGTTTTTTTAGACTCTCTAAATGTGAAAAAACCATCGAGCTTACCTTCTCTGGGCTCATAAAAATTTACATGGAAGAGGTCTTGCTGAGTCATGCTTAATCGCATTGCTGGTCTCATCTTTGCGTCTTTGGTCTAATGCCAACTCCATGTTGCTCTCAATTGAACCTTTGAAGCATTCCTTATACACAAGACTTGCAACACATTTTTCCTCGGTGATCTGACACATTGACCCATGGAGGAATTTTCCCCGAGTGTCCTCCTTCTGCACATGTCTCCTTGCTTTGAGCATTAGTTTGTTCCATGTGCCTGGAACTGGCTTGCTTGCTTGTGACACTTGTTTCTCCTTTGTAACATAACATTCTTTTATTATTTTTCAAGCTCGTTAGAAAATGAAAAAGACAAAATAATCAAATATTCCAAAAAGAGAGGACGAGAAATATACATTCTTTTTTCAGTAGCAAAGATAGTCACCCTTGGACATAGCACATCCTTATGTTTGTTCTTCGAGCATTGGGATCTAGTATGATCTTAGGAAGTTGTTGAACCCACTACATAGAGCTGTGTCCTCCTTCGTTTGGTTATTCTTCCAAACATATGGAGAGTTTGCGATGCCTCTTGCATCATAGACTTATGTCAATGTTACACTGCCCGAGTCTGATCATCTTTTGTGCTTTTTTCCAAGGGAATTTTTACCCAACCTGAGTCGTCCTTTCTGTGGTTTGTCTCTTGACTTTCATGAGTTGGCCATCCCGAGAGTCCAATCAATTCCAGATTCAAAATCGACGAAGTTCTCTGTCAGATCATCGAGATCTTCCAGTATTTTCCCGACGGATTGTCGAAGACCTCAGAGTAGTGAGTCTTACACTCCCATTGTACTCCTACCTGAGTTTTGAAGATCTTGAATTTGTTGCTCGAGCTATGAAGACTTCATCTCCAACCGTAGGCGTCACTAGCTTCTTGAAGATGCATATTGTATTTGTATATCTTCGACTAATTTTGAGATGTAGATCCGTTGTGTATTGTTCGCGGCTACACTTTATATATTTATATGACATGGATATGTAATGTACTTGATTAGGAGCAATAATTTAGTTCATCCTGAGCATGGGTATGCCCGCCTCAGAGAGATAATTGTTGTTTTGCAAATGGCACCTCCCGAACTCTAGTCTCGGGCTCACTCGATTTCATGCATTCTCGCTGTAAAGATATTGTAATGTATTTCGACCATCAGTTACTCTTCTGACCTCACACATTAGGGGGCATCTGTTATAGCCCTAAAATTCCCTACTCATGCATACATGGCATTGGCCTTCCTACTTGCATAATTTTCCAAATCACTAATGAGGAACTCTATTTAAAAAACCATTTTTTGGAGCATGTTCGCACCTTGCTACACTACTGCTCACGTACATACGCTTGTTGCATGCTAGAAAAACCGCGTACATATGATAGCTACACACTAAACAACCCGCGTATACCTCCAAAAGTTGCAAAAATTAAAAAGTTGCAAGGAATTCGGTGGAATTAACGGGCTATTGGAGGTTTCCCAACCATTTCACCTGATATAGCCCGTCCTCAAACTGAATAACTATCATTTTGTCATATAAAAGGAGGTCTTGGGGTCTCATTCCAAAATCAAGCATTAGAACGGTGAAACTCTGCCCAAATTCCCTTTCCCTCCTTGCCCAAGTATTTGCAACTTTTTTTGAGTTATTGCCTCAACATTCCCTCTCTAGCCCTTTTCTCCCATACAATCCATTCCCTTCCCTTGAAGTGATCAACGGATTGTGAGAGAAGGCATTTGGAAGGTGCACTTGGAGCAATGTTAAGAGGAGCCCGTACCAGGTTCGTGGAGCGTCGGCCTCCAAAGGTTGTAATTTCCATACTTTTAATTATTGAATAAAATAATCTTTTTCCTTGTCCCAAATGATATCTTTATGTCTTTTATTTGTTTTACACATAATGAGCTATATCTAAACCTAATTTATGGTTAGAGATAGAATATTGGTAGCCTTGTTTGCCTAAGCATTGATGTAGGTCAGCTTTGGGATGAGACCAACATCCAAGGAAGCAACGAAGCTCGAGGAGGTCAGCATCAAACGTTTGGATCAAAGGTACTACTTCTGACTTACTCTTCTATTATTTTATGTTCATCTATGTGGAATGTTTGGGGTAGTGTAGCAATTAGATTGACTTTTTAGGGAGTCATTTATCTGTCTATACTTAGAACCCTGGTATAGTTATAGGGGGATTTTCTCGCTAGCACAGATGACTCGGTGTCAAGCATGCAGATGTGAAGACATAGGTCATATATTAGTAAGGAAGTGAGAAAGGGTGTTTGTTCATTTTGCTCAAAATGACCATCTTGTAATAGTGTGAAAGTTTCTTCATATAATTGTCTGTCATCTGGGGTCCATTTTGTTAACAAAGGAATTTCCAACATTCCACGAATCCTTTTGACCTTTTGTAAGATATAGACCATACTAGTGCTTAGGTTGGTCCTATCATTGTTATGTTTGGGGAAAGGTTGGGGTAGATACTTAGCATACACCTAGGGCTCTCCAAGCTTCACCCTTGATTCCTCACTTGTTTGGCTTAAGCACTCAATCCTAGGCTTCCTCGTGTCTTGATTTTCTTGGATTTTCTTTGGCGTGATATTGGGGCACTCTTGGGGAAACAAGACAAAGATGGAATTTACATAATTAGGTTTCTCGTGAGTAACCTTCAGGTGATCACGTTCAAAATGGGAGTCTTTTCACAATAAGGACTTAGGATTATATTCTTGCCTCACAACATTTTGTATATCCAAGGTGTTTGGACAAATTTGTTCTTTTGGAGAATGAGGTTTTATTGTATGGCTAGTATTTTGAGGAAGTCTCGTTGAAGGAGGCTTTTGGGATTGTGATAGTGCCATTTCCAACTCAGTGATTTCTTCATAGGCACCTATATCCTCAGAGGGTTCATGTTGTTTTGAAAAAATTAAGGCATCTTTCATATTTGAGAACCCATTCTTCCAAGTCCAGTCCCTTTAGGGGGAATGGCTAACTTAATCTCATTGTTTGCCTCTAGTATCTATGGGAAATCATTTTCTTCTTCCCCAACATCCTCCTCATTGAACCATAGGACATCATCTTGGTCCTAAAAAAGATTGACCCGGGGAACGGGATCACACCATTTCAGATTTTCTTCAATCCAACAAGCACCATCTTGTGCCTCCTTAAGGTTTGTCGGGAATCGGTTCTTGAGGAGGGATTGGAAGTTTCCTTCAAAAGAATTGAGGTATTGTCCAAGAATAATGCTCTTTAGTTGAAAATTAGAATCAATTCGACCAAGCAAGGCATTAAGCCTATCATTAAATTCCTTAACAGTCTCATCGTCTTTTTTGCAAATTTTGAGATATTGTGAGTAACGGAATGCCATATCTTCCATCACGACCCACCTTTGCAAGAAAACTTGTTCTAAATATTCACAGGTTATGAGGCTCTTGCTTGGGAGGTTAATGCTCCATTTCCTAGCATCTTCAATAAGTGAGGCAAGAAAATTTTTCATGAATATGTCAAGATGTTCTTTCCCAGATTGATGGAAGTCATAGCTTTCACAAAATTTGGTCCAATGTGTGTTGCCAGAAGCCCCAACCTCTCCAGAAAACTTGGGTATCCATGAATCGACATCCTTAGGTAGATCATCTAAGACTCCTTTGATATTATCTAGGTCTAAAGGGTTGAAGAGTTCTTCGGGGGCCCATTTAGGAGAGGCCATGGGGATAATAGGAACTACAGGATAATAAGGTGTGTACTGACATTCGCTATGGGTCGTCATCAGTGGAGTTGCTAGACAATATCCTTGAGATCATCAAAGGGACGAGGGGATCATCCTCAGTGGAGTCACCATGTAGCTTTGTGAAATAAAGGCTTTGAGAATAGGCTTACTAAAAGAGTGTCATTTGAGGAATATTGACTCAGTGTTCCCCAACAACTGCGCCAAAAATGTTACCGCACAATCTATTCTTTCCCAAATCTTGAAGGCAAGTGGGATTAGATTGACGTAACATGGAGGTAACCCTATCATTGTCACCCCAATAGGGTACATCTTTCTCTTTAGGAGGAAAGCCTCACTCCAAGGGAGACGTCCTAGGACCTAGTTGGTTGATGAAGAGAAAAAAAATACAGTGAAAACCCACCCCTCTCTCTACGTCACTTAGTAGAAGAAGTCACTTTGGTGAAGTTGAAAGGACAAGGAAAAATGATAATGGGTTTTCACATGCCCTTTACCAATGAAACATCAAATGTTAGTAGCAACAATTATAATCAACGACTTCTTAAACAAATTATGTGCTGCCTGAACAAGTTACTATACAATGAAAGTGAGATTACAATAGTAGCAATGTATCTTGAAAGGTGCAAGTTATGATGACAAGGAAGAGATACAATAGTCTTTCAAACTTGATAATGGTTTGTCACTCACACTTTTCAAGATAAATACAAGTCAATGAATGACTTAAATGGTTGTCCAAACAACATTAACTAATGATGATGACAACAATAAAACCACTTCAGAAAAGTACTATAATAGTGCAATAAGACACTACTTCAATATCCAATGGTTATGGTTTTCTTAGTACAAATGTCCAATGGTTTTATGGATGATTTTAGGGATGTTAAGGGCTACAACAATGGTTGTAACAACAACTATGACAACGGTAACACCTTCAAAATTTGCACTCTAAAAAGGAAATTAAACATACACTTTAACACTTATTGATAGTACCTTGCCTTATACAAATTTTGGGATGAGTTAGATGGTTAGTAGGTTAATATAAGATGCAAAATGATATCTATAGTAGTGATTATGACAACAACAAATTAGTTATTAGTATTTATAGACTAGGTTAACAAATTAGTAGAGTATAAAGTGAAAGAGTTTGAGTATGAAGTCAAGGAGTTTGAGTTGAGTCTTGTCAAGAGGTAAGAGAATAGGACTAGTGCCTTCAAGGGTAATGGAGTCAAGGTGGATGACTTCTTCTAAGGCTACAAATCAAATGATGATGATGCACAAAAGTCTAAGAGGGAAAATGCATAGGAGAAGTAGTAACTAAAACCATACAACATACCATTCGACAAAAATGCACATTTTACATACTTGCACCAAGAAAAATAATGAGAATACAATGCAATATCACCATAAAACTTCCAAGATTGATCCAAGTTGCAAAAAATAGCTTTAAACATGAATGGCGCCTCCCAATTTCAACCAATAACCCTCACTAGAGCACAAATTTCAGACCTCTTATCTTAGATGACAAGTTCTTATGTACAAATGAAAGTACTTTATATTTATTTATATAAAATTTTGACCTTTAATCAATTTTCAGGTAAAAAACAAGGTCAACCTTGCCAATTTACAACAAAATTCAATTTTGACATAAGTAAAATTAATTTTCATCTAGAAACACCTCCAAGGGTGACGTCATGCCCCTCTAGGGTGACGTTGAGCCCCATAAGTGAAAAATTGGGCTGGAAAAGTGGGGCACTTGGCCTCCAGAAGCCCCAAATGATGCCCACATGTGCCACCAGGCTCACAAATACCTCCAAAAATGAAACCCTAGCTCTAGGTGACATCTAGGGATATGATGGTGACATCCAGGGCTCTCAAGGGCTAACATCCATGTGGGAAGAGCAAGGTCCCTTGGGTCTAGGTTTTCCAGGGTGCATCCAAAGGCAACATACTTCTTTCTCCCAGTGCAAGTCTTCAATTTCTTCTTACCCCTGGTTGGGGCTTCAACATCCATCTGTGGGCTTTAAGCCCCCATGAAGGTTCGAGCTAATCATTCCCTCATGTGTACCTATCCACCGGGAAAGGTCCTACAACAACAACAAGTACACCCTCTAGGGGTTCATAAGTCATAGGGATTATAGCATGTAAATCACATCCAATAATTAAATTACCCAAACATGTGCATCAAACCCCTCTTAATCAAGACAAATGCTCAAAGACATTATGCAATTGGACAAGTTAGGTTTGGAGAATGTCTTTGGGTGTCTTATTGGGCTAACCTCTCTTAAGTTTTGGATGTTTCCCAGGTGGGGTATAATCTAGCTTATGTAAGTGTATGAGGTGGTATGGGGTACATGTAATAACAAGGAAATGTAAAGTCTTACTTGTGGGTGACTTTATAGAGGGCGAGCTGCACCTTGCCATAAATGCAATTGTTTCCTAGCCCATTCATTGCCTTTTACTCTTAACCATATTTCTTTTGATCTTTTGCTCTTGTGCTTCAAGGGGATAGTTGAAGGTGATTATCCTGGCTTGATGACCAGAGGTGACAACATTATCCACAAACATTTCATTGAAATGAGAAGGTTGGCTCGTGATGAGACCCCCTTTCTCTTGGCTATGCCACCAAGATCCACTACCCTGGTTTGTTGACCAGATAGATGGTAGTGTCATACCGCTACATGACCATGGTCATAATAAGTCGGTTCGTGATGATACCCCCTATCCATCAACTAATACCTTGAGTGTTTATGTTATCTTACAAACCCCCTTTTCTTACTGAGAAGCTTTTCACTACTTTCTCGAGGATCCCTGAGAGAAGCATCTCAAAGGTTTCAACATTGGCTTTTAACTCTTAGCAAATACTTTTACCCTCTGGGCCTTTAGCCCCTTCTTCCCACGAGGTAAGGTACAACCCTTTCTAGTGTAGACAATCCCAATGCCCAAACAAGGATAGGGGAGATGGAAGGAATAAAGACAAAAAGTGGTAAGTATGGAGGGAACAAACGATGACTTTTCACAGATCCACCCAGTAGCAACCCATCCTAAAGGAAAATCAACTTACTAGGGCACCATGTCACCCTTCCAGGTATGAACAAGGCAAATAGCACAATTTCCAAGCAAACGTCATGAAATGAAGAAGGATTCAATACAACATGTTCAAGTGCTTCAAATATTAGAGTGATACATACCATGATACCCAGACTCATTACCTCATGGAGCAAGGCTCACCACTACTTCAGGACCAGGCTGGTGTGATGGACACTGTTGTTGGTGATACATGGAATGCACTGAAGAAAAGAGGGGCCCTCCGGGGCCATGCTAAAGTCATTTGGCTCTCAACACTCCATGTCTAGGACCTGTGGGCCCCAAGAAGTGATCTCCTTAGTTATCCCTATGCTAGGAGATAACAATGCATAAAAAAGAAACTTTTTATTAATTTCAAATTAAATCTGTTCTTACACAGTCCTCTGAAATCCCACAGAAAGAAAATCACTTCAATACAATAGTGTGTTAAAGCTTTTTTTCTCACTGCAGAATTAACTCCCTATAAGTTTCAGATCTCTCGAACCCCCCATTATCAAGAATGGAGTCATTTTTCCTTTTATAACTTCTTGAGTTTGTTTCCTTCTCCCTGATCTTTGGCTTCAATTCCTGCATCATGATTCACATCTCTTGATTTCCTCCACTTTTAAAACTGCAAGCCAAATAATAAACTATTATTAAAACCAATAATATCTACAATCATATTTAAATTAACGAATTCAAACTAAATTATAAAAAAAAATAAAAAAAAAATCTATTAATAATAAAGTTATTATAAAATAAAATTAACACAGTTAAAATATATACAATCTAACTAAAATAACAATTAACTAACTCAATCTAATGATCTTTTAAAGATTGGCTACACAATTTATGATTCTATAGCTATTCTTAATAAGCCAAATTAGTAAAAATTAAATCATAAAGCTAACATAAAGATATCAAATTGGAACCAACGTGAAAGTATAGTAACCCAAAAAGAAAACTAAAGCAACAATTTTTTTATGCAAGAGTAACATTGGAAAAGTAAAACGTTGTTTGTATGGTAATTTCATGACTGCACCATCATCAACTTAACAATCTTTTGGATTGGTTCTCATGGTAACAGATTTTGATAACTCTTTTTAACTGTTGATTATCATGTAAGCTGATTAGTTTTTTTTCCATTCAACAACAATTATTTGACATGATTTTGGCTGCAAATCTGCTGGAAGCGGCCTCAAATGGACCGGAAATATCTCTCAAATTACTTATTTGTTTGGGAAAATCTTGGCGTGTCAATTAATTTCTCTCATTATGGAAAAACCCACGTCTTATTTTTTTTTAAATTCTACATGATTTAATCAGAAATTGTCCCCCAGATTTTCTAATTAATCCTATTAATCCTGATTTCACCCAAACATTTGAAGAATTCTAGAACAACCACTAGTGCAACTATTTCCAATTATTCAGAATGATCTGATATATTTATTTATTTTTGTTGCTTTGACATACATTTGCTATGCAATCCCATCATTTTTTATCTTGTAACAAATTTCAACACCTGTGGTTATCTAAACTTAAGAAATTACACTATTAATAGAATGAAAACCAAACAATAAAATCTGAACAAAATCAAACTCTAACAAATAAAATTTGAACAAAATCAAACTCTAAGAACGCTGCATGGCAGCTCAGTCCTTGTGAAGGAGGTTAAAAAGCAAATTGTGGAAAATGTGGTAGAATTGTAAATGAAACGAAGTGTTCGGTGCAAAATGTATATCATGAAAATGTTGTGTGCAACATGTATATCACGTTAGATGGGGCAAAAGTAGGCAGAGCAAGAATAAATTTGAAAATTTAAATGCATTTTCCATATGGACAGGTGAAAGATAAAAATATACGATGACATAAAATATATGGTGACAATGCATTTTGCATTGTTGAGCACCATTTATTTTGAAATATATAAAAAAAGAAAAGTCTGTAACATATAAAAGAGTAAATGCATTTTCTAAACAGACTGATGAAGGATAAGAATAAAAGTCTGTAACATATTAAAAATTAAACGCATTTGTCATACAGAGTGGTGAAAGATAAGAATAGAGTCTGTAACATATAAAAATTTAAATGCATTTATAGTTGAAATGTGTCAAAGAATAAAAGTTTGTTACATACTACTGGAAATTTTGAAATATACAAAAAAATAAAAATCTGTTACATATAAACCAGAATTTCAATGCGTTTGTCATGTAGACTGGGATTGGGGCTCCTGCAGACCATTAGAGAAATATGTACAAGAAATCGGATTGTGGAAAGAAGATAGAGTGCAATAGCTGCAAAATAAAATAAATGGAAAGGTATAAGTGTTTGCCTATACATATATGTTTAAGAAACTGAAATAACTGGGTTGATAAACAAAGAAAGATGTGACGAGTAAATTTGCCTATATGTCTGTGTTTAAGAAACTAGAATGACTGGGTTGATAAACAAAGAAATATGCGATGAGTAAACTTACAGTGAGGGTACATATGAGTCCTTTGGCTATTTGCTTGTGGCTGTCGTTTCATTGATGTCGTCGACGACTGCGGTTTCAAGGACAACTGCCTGTTGTCTTTCGTCGGCGGTCTGTTTCAATTGTCTTTCAAGCCATTCTTCAATGTGGCCTCTCATTGGGGCGACGTTGATCTCATTCCATATTTTTATGTTGAAAATATCGTTTTCTAATTCTTGGAGGTTGATAGAAACATTAGAGAGAGCTTGATGAATTTCCTCATTCTGTACTGCATATTTGACTAGCTAGTCGTGGATGTGAGCTTGATCAAATTGAAGGATGCTGTAAAGCTTTTCCAGAGACAAGGTCTTAAACATAGCAACCTGTTTATCAAAATCTTGCGTGGTTAAGGGCAAGGAGTTTGCGATTAAGAGGGGGTCTTGGAAGTCGTTGGTTTTCCTGGCTAAGTCTATATTTGACAGCTTTGTGAATAATTTATCTTTCTTCGATATGGCTTGTTCACATGACTGAACAATGAGACGCAGGTTGTTTACTTTTTCTTTCCAACATGCATTCAATTGGCTGATCCAGTTTTTGGATGGAAGATCTTCTTCTCTTCTTTTTGTTTATGTCATATTGTTGACAATCTTGCCAAAAGGGATGATCGTTTTTAAAAAGAAATTTTCTTCATCTTTTAATTCGGCCTGCAAAAGCTCGAGCAAGCTATGTGCCCTAGTTCCAAGCGAAGTGATGGTTTGTGATCTTTTCCACACCTCGGTAACCAATTCCATTCTTTTTTTGATATTGTTCTCCACATATCCTTTACAGGATGCGAGCAGGGTGGAGGATGATTTTACATTGGGTGCAGGGGTGGTGAGATCGGAAGAG
>CBVK0100228281.1:0-25438 GCA_900067695.1 Picea abies
TAGGATAACTCAATCCGCAAAGCGTCTTCCCGTGAGGGATTTCACCATAAGGGGACCACTTTGGAGTTCATCCATTTGTACTTATTATCAACCATGATAATACCATAATGATTCATATTTACATCAAACAAACTTGGGTCCAATACCCAAACCTTTGTGCTATGAGGCTTTCTTCAAGGATTGACATCAATGACAATGAACCTTAATCAACAGGTTCAAGTCAAGGTGACAGTGGGCTTTGAACCTAGGCATTGTGTATCCAAGGACACACTAAGTGAGTTGGACTTAGCTCACATTTGCAAGTGTTTATAAGGAAGACAACATATTTGGTGCCATTGCAGAGGATAAGTCTTTTATCCTTGGTCTAAACGACTTAACTATTTTTTTTTTTTTAGAACTAAGTAATAAAATTTAGTCTCTAAAATGTTTAACTTGCATTGGTTGTTTTTGTTTGCTTTCTCTTCAAGTGGTGACTCCATTGAAAAAATCTGTCAAGTATACTAATAGGAGCACTTCACAAGCAGTGATTTATTCATTTCCTGAATTTGAAAAGGTTTATAGGAGGAGGTTGAATCACCTTGGCCCTGGAAGGATACTTGAAAGTCTTGAAGAAGAGGAACTCACTGATATCCAATACTTGTTCCAAACTAATAATAATCAATCAACTGTTAATACTATCACTAATACTCCTAACGAAACCATGAATATGGTTTTGAGGCCTTTTAATTTTGTAGCAATCCAAGGGGCTCCTCACATGATTCCTAAAAAGGCCATTGATAAGTTTCCATGTTTTTAGGGGAATAATGATGTCATTGTTCACTCTCATATTCTGAATTTTAATATATGTGTCTTGAAGTATTGTAATGATCATAATGAAGAGGATGTTAATATGACATTGTTTGTGTACTCTTTAGAGGGGGACGTTGCAGTGTGGTTTTCAGAGTTTTATTGTAACAAGTTTATCATCCTAGATGAAATATTGATAGAATTCAAGAAAAGGTGGGGTGACCAAAAAGAAAAATGATTTTTACTAGCTGTCCTTAGTTCAAGTTAGAAAAAGGAAAATGAAACTGTGGATGAGTTTAACAAAAGATTTTATGACTTGGTGAAAAATCTCCCTCCAGATATAATTCCTTTAGAAACTGCAATTTTGATATACTATATGGAAGCTTTTGAGGGGGAAATGAGATATGCACTAAGGGATAAAGATCCTCAAACTATTAAGGAATCACAAGTTATGGTTGTGAGGATTGACAAAAACATGCGTGAAGCTAAGAAGTCTAATATTCCTGGTTTTACTTAAGGAGCTTCTTCCCAACCTTATGAAGAGAAGAAAAAGAATGTTTAGAATCAAGGATCTTCTAATGATGACATTAAGGAACTCACTCATTTGATTAAACAAATGAAAATTAATCATGCTAATCAGATTAAGCGAATGGAGATCAACCAAGCCAATCAAATGAATGTCATGAAAAATAGGTTGATAGCCATGGAAAGGGGTCAAGCTAGTAGGCCCTAAAATAGGCCAAATGTTAAATGGCCTAAGAAACCTCCTCCCCAATATCAAATACCACCAAATCCATTTGAATCCACTAACTTGGTTGACCACCAAGCTATTCCTTATTGTAGACCTTGTGGACAATTTCATGAAGAATCAACTTGCCAAGTCTTCCTTCACCTTTGTGAAGATATGGGACCTTATAGATCATAAAATTAACAAGTTAATATGTTTGGTAATGAGTATAATGTTGGCATGTATGATTGGATCGATTTGATGGAACATAATGAGGGGGTAAATTGAATGTGTTGTGGTGGATAAGGCAACATACAAGTTTGGTCCAAAGCCTACCCCGCAACAAGTAGCTGAAATGGCTAGATATAGAGGCATTACCTACCAAAGGAATGAAAATAGGAATCAAGAAAGAAATCAATCAAACATTCCCAAGGTAGCCCCAACCCCTCCTAAGTTAAATGTGCATGCTAACTCAAAATTCAATATTGACTTGGGGGGATGGTTAAGTAATGCGAAGATGTTGGTGCCTTTGTCGAAAATAATGAAGATTCCTTCATAGAGGGAGAAGCTACTCAAAGGGATAGAAAATCATTCTTAGAATAAGGTTGATAGTCCATCAACAATAGCTTATCAGGATTCACCTGTCATTTTGCAGAATATGGATAGGGGGAATGAAAAGAATAGACCTTTTTACCTATCCTTGCTCATGAATGATCTTATTATTCACAATTGTATGCTTGATTCAAGAGCTATCTCAAATGTTATGACTAATAAAGTAATGGAACAATTAAATTTAAGGATATCTAGACCTTATCACAACATTTGTGCTATGGATAGCAAGACAATTCAGATGCATGGTTTGATTATAGGATTACAAGTACACTTGGCTGCATTATCAGGCATTATGATAAGGATGGGAATTGTTGTGATTAATGTGCCTGATGCTTGGGGTATGTTGTTTTCTAGAAAAAACATCTGCAAATTTAGGTGGTAATTTGCAAATGGATTTAACTTATCCCACCATTCCAACTCCAAATGGTTCAATGTTTAGATTAAACAGGGAGTTGGAAAGGAAGTACCATGTTGAGGATCTTAGGAATCCCAAGAATGATATTGTATATCGGGAACTAGAAATGAGATGTTATGAAATAGAGTCTACTTCTATAACATCTACCAAGATGGAACTTAATTGTGAACCCCCAAGCATTTGTAGTGTTTGGGACACCATGGATTATTTTGATGGGATTTTTCTTGAGGAAGATTTGGATAAAGTAGATAATGGTTTGACTCCTTCAAAATTAAAGTCAGAGTTGGATTTGTCAGTTGAAAATGTGTTATCAGATCAACCTTCATCAAAGGAGTCAGTTATATGTCATAAGAGGTTAGATGGAATTTTGGACCACACCCTCATTTTTTAAAAATTGGGAAAATCAAAGATAGATTATGTGATGAAAATATGATGAAAAGTAGTAAGGATGATAAGGATAATGTCGATAAAGTGAAGTATATCATCCCTATGAAGAGGCATTCCAAGCATTTTAAGGAAAAATTAAGTTCAAAAACTTTACACTTGGCACCTATGGAAAGTTATCAGAATTTGTTTTAAGTAGGATTGTCCTAAGTGCCTAAGGTTAGAAACTGGGATTCACATGGAAAAATCAGAAGTCAAGATAAAGTGTATCAATCTTGTAGCAACTCTTCTCATCTAGTGGGATGACATAAAGTCAGACATTCTTGTGAGAGGAATCCACCTTGAAGTGTTTCTTCATATGGCAACTTGGTGTCCAAAAGGACACCCTTTTAAACATATCTCTAACCCTTATCCTTGTATTTCAGTTTTGTATTATTTCTTTCATTATGTTATTATGTAATTAGATATTTCATTGTATCATAGTTTCATTATGTAATTATTGTTTATATCACTTTATTCATTTCATTTGTTATATATGTATATTTATGTTGGGTATTGGTGAGCACTCTGTTTTGTAGATGTTGGATTCTCGTATGCTCTCCTTCCCAAAATTGAATATCAAACACACATCCCCATGTGGAGTTGGATGTTGAACGCCTATTCAAATAGGGGGTAAAATCCATGTACCATGAAGAAATTTCATCATAATATGCTACCAAGTCAGAGATTTATTGGTTCTACAAGACATTTTTGGCCTTCAACACATATTTTTGTAATGGAATTTCCTCTTCCATGCATGGGATAATAATGTAATAGGTTTGCATGGATCATAGTTAGGTCAGTTTCCTTGGAAATTCATCATTAGAGGAGTCCCTTTCACTGAGTGTTTTTTTTCTTCAGGTTATTAATTTGTCCTAACCAGCCTTATTAATTTCCCTTGAGTTTTTCACTCCCACAAATAATTCCTCCAAAGTGGTGAAAGATGTTCTAATGGTCTATCCCTCTGGTAGATAGTGTCTAGGAATGTTTTAAATGACCATGTAATACATATCCTAAAGTTTTGCGGAATTATGTCGAGTCTAGATAGGTTTTTTTTTTATTTATTAAAATTTCCTAAGTTGGGTAATCTTAATTAAAATTTGATGAAAAATGTAAAAACTAGGTCCTTGGGATTTTTCTAGAGGTATTTGTGCTCAAAATAAATGGAATGAGACCCCCTACACTCTTCAACCAAGTTTCATCTCAATTGGACAAGTTTGTCCATGTGTTTTTCCACGAGGAGTCTTAGTTAATAAAAAACAACAATTTAATTTCTAGTCATGACATAGTCAAAATGTCATTTTTTGTAAAATTGAGCTAAATGGTTAGAGTAAAGGTGGGAAATGATGCCTAAACATTATACTATCCTATACTAACCCCTATCCTAAACCCCTTTCCTAACCTTTTACACCCCCTTACTATTACACTCACTCCATTTCACTTGCTCCCCAAGGAAAGTTGTGACCCCCTTGAGGAAGTCAATGTCCCAACTTAAAAATTAAAGTGGGATGACCCCCCTAGACCCTAGTTCTCCCTCCCTAGTGCCTAACCATAGTGTTTTGTGGTCTAAAATAGGATTACCCATCCCCCTCACTCATCCCTCGTGCCGCTCACCTATCCAAAACCCTAAAAGTGTGCCCTCCTTGAGATTGACTATTTTGCTTGGATGTTGACACTTGTCTAGCATCCAAGAAGGGTAAATTTGCCTTTGAAAGTATAAATGAATTCCCTCTCTCCCTCATTTATCACCAATTCTTGTGATATTGTTACTCTACCCAATTTTCTCTTCACTCTCCTCATCTCTCCCATCTTGGTCTCATCCATTCTCTTGCACTCACATTTGGAGAGGAACTTGTAGCAAGTACTTGCTACAACTTCCTACTTGTTAATAGAAAGATTTGAAGGACTAATGGTGTGTCAAAGAGTTTTCTTGGTGAAATTTTGATTTGAGGTGATCTTGTTTATTTGTTGAAACATTCTTAGGATCTAGAGTAGATTTCCCAAGCAAAGTATTTTTCTTGGTTAGATTTCCAATAGTGTTTTCATGAATCTAAGTGAGTAGACTAGTAGATCTTCAAAGTATTTTGTTTTATCTATCTTATATACTCACAAGTATGTTTCACAAGTATTTGCAAGTTATCTTAAGGGATTTGCAAGGTTTGTTTTGAGTTGGAAGCTTTCCTTCATAACCCATCTTGAGCCTCTTTAGCTTCTATATATTTTTTTCTGTTAATTTCATTTTAGATTTTTGGGTTATCTAACACTTATAATAGGTCATTAAAATCTTTATATTGCTGAAATTTTTATGCAGAAAATTTCTGTGTAAAAACAAAAAATTTCTTTGACTTTGTTTATGTTTTGCAACATTTCCAACAAGTTTTTGCTTGTTGGCTTTGCATATTCTTGCCATTACAAGGGGAGGTTCTGCCCATCTTGGGCCACAACACTAAAGAAGAACCTCCTATTGTTGGGTAACAATACTCATCTCCTGCTCTTCTTTTTCTAGCATTGTAGCCAAACCCAAGGGAGTCCCTAAGAGGTTTGCACTTCTCATTTGTAATTTTCTGCAATTTACATAGTTAGCTTGTGCCTACATCTTGGAGTGAGATTGGATTATCCAACCCCCAAAACCGTAAGGCTAGGTTAGTCATTTAATTTCTATCATATTTCATTCATTTGTTTGCCCCACTTGTCACTAGGACAAGACTGAGTGGCTAGTTCTATTTTATTTTTTGTTTAAATATCTTCCAATCGTCTTTGGCACAAAATAGGAAGGTTTGCCTCCACATTGTGCCATTGTATGTGGATCTCTTAGTTTAGATTTTATATTTCAAGGATTTAATCTTAATTTGTTTTCCTACACCTTGGAGTGTGTTTGGCCTAGCCAACCCCCAAAATCGTAAGGCTGGTTTTAATGGTTTTACTTCTCATGTGTTGATGGTTAAAATGATCTAGAAGTAGAAGTAAGAATCATAATACTAGTTTAGGCCCATGGAGGCATGGTAATATCATGGTTCTATCTTAATCTTATTTTCATTGCAAGCTATAAATTAGTTCAAGTACTTGCTTTCATCTCTTTATATTTACACTAGTACATTCTCCTTTCTTGCAATATCATAGGCATGGCATAATTCTAAATGGTTTAAGGAAAACTTATCTTTCATTTTGAAAGTTTAATGTTCAAGTACTTTCATGCTATCTCAAGTTTTACTTTTTGATTAAGCAGTTTCTTTTACTTGCAATCAATCTCATTCCTTGTTCAAGCACCTAACTATTTGGTAAGAAACATCTTGCATAACACTAACTTAATTTACCCTAGTTCATAGGGCACTAACCATTGACCCAACTTTTCCATTTAAATGAGTATTGAAAGGAAGCAACGAAAGGTGATAGGTCTGGGACAATCTCACGATGCTCAACGACCTTTTTGGGAGTGTTTATTTCCTTGGGTGGGGCCTTGTTTGCTTCATTTCTTGAGCATCCAACAACTATTTGGTACAAGCGGGGGGGATCTTGAGGTTGTCACTTAGTTAGGATTCACTTGTTAACATAAAGAACTTAATAATCCTTTAATCCACATCAACTTTGGGACATTTACTTTGGCACATAAATTTTGTGATTGACACTTAAATCTTGCAAGCATTCACTTTTCATTTATATTTTCATGCAAGTATTTTGGTTTTGTAGATGATCATCTAAGTGAATTTTAGAGTTACGCCCTTTTCCCTTGGAGGCTTGTTTTAAGCATTTATCTCAGTTTTATAGTTGTGTTGATATATTGGATTGGACCCCTTGAAGTTGCACATCCTTTGGAGGAAACTTCATTGTTGGGTTTGTGTTATCTGTGTTTTCCATTGAATGAAGCCACATAAAGTTGCACATCCTTTGGAGGCACTCTATTGTTGAGTATGCTGGCTTAATGTGTTGGTAATTTCTTCTATTTGAAGCATCTTTATTTCCTGCACAAATCAAGTAACAAATGTTAGTGCTTGTCTTTCTTTGTACATAGTTGTATCATTCACTTGTATTGTTATTAGTTATATCTCTTAGGTATTATTTAGTTGTAACTTTGTATCTAGTTATTCTATCCTCATATATAATCTTGTAACATTGTATCTAGTTCTTTTGTAATCTTTGTATTTAGTCTCTTTGTAATCCTATGCAACTCTTGTAAAATCTATCTCCCTTAAACTCTAGTTGACCACTTTCCCAACCTTAGGCACTAGCCTTAGTTGTCTTAGGAAAGGGATTTCTTTACATTTGAATTGTTGCACATTTCATTGCTTCTTTTTCATATAGGCTAGATCTCCCCCAAACCTTTAACCAATTGAAACCAACTACTAGAATTAATCTTTAATCTCACATAGTAACTAGGGTCTACCCCCTTTGGCTTCCCTAGTAGTAAGACTAGACAGAAGAGGTTCAAGTCGAGGTTACAGTGGTCCTTGAACCTAGGCATTGTGCCTCCAAGGACACACTAAGTGAGCTAGAATTAGCTCACATTTGAAAGTGTGTATAAGGACGACAAAATATTTGGCGCCATTTCTGGGGATAAGTCTTTTATCCTTGGTCTAAAGGAATTAACTATTTTTTTTTTAGAACTAAGTAATAAACTTTAGTCTCTAAAATTTTTAACTTGCATTGGTTATTTTTGTTTGATTTCTCTTCAAGTGGTGACTTCATTGAAAAAATATGTCAAGTATACTACTAGGAGAACTTCACAAGGAGTGATTTATTCTTTTCCTGAACCTAAAAAGGTTTATAGGAGGAGGTTAAATAGCCTTGTCCCTAGAAGGCTACTTGAAAGTCTTAGAGAAGAAGCACTCACTGATATCCAATACTTGTTCCAAACTAATAATAATCAATCAAATGTTAATACTCCCACTAATACTCCTAACACAACCATGAATATGATTTTGAGGCCTTTGAATTTTGCTGCAATCCAAGGGGCTCCTCAAATGATTCCTGAAAAAGGCCATTGAAAAGTTTCCATGTTTTCAAGGGAATAATGTTGTCAGTGTTCACTCTCATATTCTGAATTTTAATCTATGTGTCTTGAAGTATTGTAATGGTCATAATGAAGAGGATGTTAAGATGACATTGTTTGTGTACTCTTTAGAGGGGGATGTTGTGGAGTGGTTTTCAGAGTTTGATCCTAACAAGTTTAGCACCCTAGATGAAATATTGACAGAATTCAAGAAAATGTGGGGTGACCAAAAAGAAAACCAATTTTTACTAGCTACCCTTAGTTCAAGTAAGAAAAGGGAAAATGAAACTGTGGATGAGTTTAACAAAAGATTTTCTGACTTGGTGAAAAGTCTCCCTCTAGATATAATGCCTTTAGAAACTGCAATTTTGATATACTCTATGGAATATTTTGAGGGAGAAATGAGATATGAACTAAGAGATAAGGATCATGAAACATTTAAGGATGCACAAGTTATGGCTGTGAGGATTGACAAAAACATGTGTGAAGCTAGGAAGTGTAATATTCATGGTTTTACTAGAGAAACTTCTTCCCAACCTTATGCAGATAAGAAAAAGAATGTTGAGAATCAAGGATCTTCTAATGACGGAATTAAGGAACTCACTCAATTGATTAAACAAATGGAAATTAATCATGTTAATCAGATTAAGAAAATGGAGATCAACCAAACCAATCAAATGAATTCCATGAAAAATAAGTTGATATCCATGGAAGGGGGTCAAGCTAGTAGGCCCCAATATAGGCCAAATGATAAATGGCCTAAGAAGCCTCCTCCCCAAGATCAAAGAGCACCAAATCCATTTGAATCCACTAACTTGGTTGACCACCAAGATATTCCTTATTGTAGACCTTGTGGACAATTTCATGAAGAATCAACTTGCCAAGTCTTCCTTCACCTTTGTGAAGAGATGGGACCTTATAGAGCAGAAAATGAACACGTTAATATGTTTGGTCATGAGTATAATGTTGGCATGTATGATTGGATGGATTTGATGGAACATAATGAGGGGGTAAATTGCATGAATAATGTTTTGGTGGATAAGACAATAGAAAAATTTGGTCCAAAGCCTACTCCACAACAAGTAGCTAAAATGGCTAGATATAGAGGCATTACCTACCAAAGGAATGAAAATAGGAATCAAGAAAGAAATAAAGCAAACATTCCCAAGGTAACCCCAACCCCTCCTAAGTAAAATGTGCATGCTAACTCTGAACTGAATATTGACTTGGGGGGATGGTTAAGTAATGTGAAGATGTTGGTGCCTATGTCGGAAATAATGAAGATTCCTTCTCAGAGGGAGAAGCTACTCAAAGACATAGAAAATCATTCTCAGAATAAGGTTGACATTCCACCAACAATATCTTATTAGGATGCACCTATCATTTTGCAGAATATGGATAGGGGGAATGAAAATAATAGACCTTTTAACCTATCCTTGCTAATGAATGATATTATTATTCACAATTGTATGCTTGATTAAGGAGCTAGCTCAAATGTTATGACTAAGCAAGTAATGTAACAATTAAATTTAAGGATATCTAGACCTTATCATAACATTTGTGCTATGGATAGAGAGACAATTCAGGTGCATGGTTTGATTAAAGTATTACAAGTACACTTGGATGCATTCCTAGACATCATGATAGAGATGGAAATTGTTGTGATTGATGTGCCTGATGCTTTGGATATTTTTATTTCTAGAAAAAAAATTGCAGATTTAGGTGGTAATTTGAAAATGGATGTAACTTATGCCACCATTCCAACTCCAAATGGTTCAATGTTTAGATTAAACAGAGAGTTGGAAAGGCAGTACCATTTTGAGGATCATAGGAATCCCAAGAATGATATTGTATATCAGGAACTAGAAATGGGATGTTATGAAATAGAGTCTAATTCTATAACATCTACCAAGATGAAACTTAATTGTGAACCCCCAAGCATTTGTAGTGTTTGAGACACCATGGATTATTTTGATGGGATTTTACTTGAGGAATATTTGGATAAAGTAGATAATGGTTTGAATCCTTCAAAATTAAAGTCAGAGTTGGATTTGTCAGTTGAAAATGTGTTATCAACTCAACCTTCATCAAAGGAATAAGTTAGATGTCAGAAGAGTTTAGATGGAATTCTAGGACCACTCCCTCCTTATTTTTCAGAAATTGGGAAAATCAAAGATAGATGATGTGATGAAAATACGATGAAAAGTAGTAAGGATGATAAGGATAATGTCGATAAAGTGAAGTATATCATCCCTATCAAGAGGTATGCCAAGCCTTTTAAGGATAAATTAATTTCAGAAACTTTACACTTGACACCTATGGAAAGTCATCAATTTTTTTTTAAGGAGGATTGTCCCAAGTGGCCTAAGGTTAGAAACTGGGATTCACATGAAAAAATCAGAAGTTAGGATAAAGTGTATCAGTCTTCTAGCAACTCTTCTCAGTCAGTGGGACTACATAAAGTCAGACATGCTAGTGAGAGGACTCCACCTTGAAGTGTTTCTTCATATGGCAAATTGGTGTGCAAAGGGACACCCTTTGTAATGTTTCTCTAACCCTTCTCCTTTTATTTTAGTTTTGTATTATTTCATTCATTATGTTATTATGTACTTAGATATTTCATTGTATCATAGTTTCATTATGTAATTGTTGTTTATATCACTTTATTCATTTCATTTGTTACATATGTATATTTATGTTGGGTATTGGTGAGCACTTTGTTTTGTAGATGTTGGATTCTCATATGCTCTCCTTCCCAAAAGTGAATATCAAACACATGTCCCCATGTGGAGCCAGATGTTGACCACCTATTCAAATAGGGGTTCAACTCCATGTACCATGAATATATTGCATCATTAGATGCTACCAAGTCAGAGACTTGTTGGTTCTACAAGACATTTTTTGCCTTCCACACATATTTTTGTAATGGAATTTTCGCTCCCATGCATGGAATAATAATGTAATAGGTCTGCATGGATCATAGTTAGGTTATTTGCCTTAGTAATTCATCATTAGAGGAGTCTCTTTCACTGATTTTGTTTTTTTCTTAGGTTATTAATTTGGCCTAACCAGTCTTATTAATTTACCTTGAGTTTTTCACTCCCACAAATAATTCCTCCAAAGTGGTGAAAGGAGTTCTAATGGTCTATCTCTCTGGTGGATAGTGTCTAGGAATGTTGTAAATGACCATGTAAGACATCTCCTAAAGTTTTACGGAATTTCGTCGAGTCTATATATATATATATATATATATATATTAAAATTGCCTAAATTGGGTAATTTTAATTAAAATTTGATGAAAACTATAAAAACTAGGTCCTTGGGATTTTGCTAGGGGTATTTGTGCTCAAAAGAAATGGAATGATACCCTCTACACCCTTGAACGAAGTTTCAACTCAATTGGACAAGTTTTTCTAGGTGTTTTCCCTGATGAGTCTTAGTCAATAAAAAACAACAATTTAATTGCTACTCATGACATAGTCAAAATGTTATTTTTTGTAAAATTGAGATAAATGGTTAGATTAAAGGAGGGAGATGATGCCTAAACCTTAGCATATCCTATCATAACCCCTTTCCCAACCTTTTACACCCCATTACTATTACACTCACTTCATTTCACTTGCTCCCCAATGAAAGTTGCACCCCCCTTAAGGAAGTCAATGTCTCAACTTAAAAATTAAAGTGGGATGACCCCCATAACCCCTAGTTCACCCTCCCTAGTGCCTAACCATTGTGTTGGGTTGTCTAAAATGGGATTACCCATCCCCCTCACTCATCCCTCATCCCCTTCGCCTCTCCAAAACCCTAAAAGTGTGCCCTCCTTGAGATTGACTGTTTTGCTTGGGTGTTGACACTTGTCTAGCATCCACGAGGGGTAACGTTTCCTTTCCAAGTATAAATGAATGCCCTCTCTCTCTCTCATTTCTCACCAATTCTTGTGCTATTGTTACTCTATCCAATTTTCTCCTCACTCTCCTCATCTCTCCCATCTTTCTCTCATCCATTCTCTTGCTCTCACATTTGGAGAGGCACTTGTAGAAAGTACTTGCTACAACTTCCTACTTGTTAATAGAAGGCTTTGGAGGACTACTGATGTGTCAAAGAGTATTCTTGGTGCACTTGTTATTTGAAGTGATCTTGTTTATTTTTTGAATTAATCTTAAGATCTAGAGTAGATTTCCCAAGAAAAGTATTTTGCTTGGGTAGATTTCCAATAGTATTGTTGTGAATCTAAGTGAGTAGAGTAGTATATCTTCAGAGTATTTTGTTTTATCTATATTATATCCTCACCATTTTCTCTTTTCTTGTAGTTGTTTCACAAGTATTTGCAGGTTATCTTAAGGGGTTTGCAAGGTTTGTTTTGAGTTGGAAGCTTGCCTTCATAACCCATCTTGAGCCTCTTTAGTTTCTATATATTTTTTCTGTTCATTTCATTTCATATTTTTGGGTTATCTAACACTTAGAAAAGGTAACTAAAATATTTTATATTGCTAAAATTTTTATGCAGAAAATTTCTGTGTAAAAACATAAATTTTCTTTGACTTTGTTTATGTTTTGCAACATTTCCAATAAGCTTTTGCTTGCTGGTTTTTGCAGATTCTCGCCAGTAAGAGGGGAGGTACTGCCCATTTTGGGCCACAAAACACTCAAGAAGAGCCTCTTATTGTTGGGTAACAATACCCATCTCCTCCTATTCTTTTTCTAGCATTGTAAGCAAGCTCAAGGGAGTCTCTAAGAGGTTTGCATTTCTCATTTGTAATTTTCTTCAATTTACTTAGTTAGCTTATGCCTACATCTTGGAGTGAGATTCGCTTAGCCAAACCCCAAAACCATAAGGCTATGTTAGTCATTTAATTTATGCAATATTTCATTCAATTTTTTTCACCACTTGTCACTAGGACAAGGTTGAGTGGCTAGTTCTATTTTAGTTTTTGTTTAAAGCTCTTTCAACCCTCTTTGGCACAAAATAGGAAGGCTTGCCTCCACCTTGTGTCATTTTATGTGGTTCTCTTAGTTTAGATTTTATCTTTCAAACATTTAATCTTAATTTGTTTTCCTACACCTTAGAGTATGCTTGGCCTAGCCAACCCCCAAAATCGTAAGGCTACTTTTACTGGTTTTACTTGTCATGTGTTGATGGTTAAAACAATATAGAAGTAGAAGTAAGAATCATAATACTAGTTTAGGCCCATGGAGGCATGGTTATCTCATGGTTCTATATTAATATTATTTTCATTGCAAGCTCTAAATTAGTTCAAGCACTTGCTTTCATCTCTTTATCTTTACACAAGTACATTATCCTTTCTTTCAATATCATGGGCATGACATAATTCTAAATGGTTTAAGGAAAACTTATCTTTCATTTTGCAAGTTTAATGTTCAAGTACTTTCATGCTATCTCAAGTATTACTTTTTGATTAAGAACTTTCTTTTACTTGCAAGCAATCTCATTCCTTGTTCAAGCACCTAACTCTTTGGTAAGCAACATCTTTCTTAACACTAACTTAATTTACCTTAGTTCATAGGGCATAAAATTTATTTGACTTAATATGGCACTCGCCACTGACCCAAATTTGCCATTTAAAGGAGGATTGAAAGGAAGCAACAAAAGGTGATAGGTCAGGGATGATCTCACGATGCTCAACATCCTTTGCGGGAGTACTTATTTCCTTGGGTTGACCTGTGAAGTTAGGGTGGGGCCTTGTTTTCCTCACTTCTTGAGCACCCAACAACTACTTGGTACAAGAGGGGGGAGTCTTTAGGTTGTCACTTAGTTAGGATTCACTCTTTAACTTAAAGAACTTAATAATCCTTTAATCCACATCAACTTTGGGACATTTACTTTGGCACATACTTTTTGTGGTTGACACTTAAATCTTGCAAGCATTCACTTTTCATTTATATTTTCATGCAAGTATTTCGGTTTTGTGGATGATCATCTAAGTGACTTTTAGAGTTATGCCCTTTGCCCTTGGAGGCTTGTTTTAAGCATCTAATTCTCAATTTTAGTGTTGTGTTGATATATTGGATTTCCCCCCTTTAAGTTTCGCATCCTTTGGAGGCAACATCATTGTTGGTTTTGTGTTATCTGTGTTTTCCATTGAAAACAACCACATAGAGTTGTGCATCCTTTGGAGACACTCTATTGTTGGGTATGCTGGCTTGATGTGTTGGTAAATTCTTCCATTTGAAGCATCTTTATTTCCTGCACAAATCAAGTAATAAATGTTAGTGCTTGTCTTTCTTTGTTTGTAGTTATATTATTCACTTGTCTTGTATTTAGTTGTATCTCTTAGGTATTCTTTAGTTGTAACTTTGTATCTAGTTATTCTATCCTCGTATCTAATCGTGTAACATTGTATCTAGTTCTTTTGTAATCTTTGTATTTAGTCTCTTTGTAATCTTGTGTAACTCTTGTAAAATCTATCTCCCTTAAACTCTAGTTGACCCCTTCCCCAACCTTAGTCACTAGTCTTAGTTGTCTTAGGAAAAGGCTTGCTTTACATTTGAATTGTTGCGCATTGGATTGCATCTTTTGTATATAGGATATATCTCCCCCAAACCTTTAACCAAATGAAACCAACTCCTAGAATTAATCTTTAATCTCACATAGTAACTAGGGTCTACCTCCCTTGGCTTCCCTAGGAGTAACCTAGGCATTGTGCCTTCAAGGACACACTAAGTGAGTTTGACTTAGCTCACGTTTTAAAGTGTGTATAAGGATGACAACACATACCATACAATGGCAAGGAAATGCATATCATACCATGTATAACACAAATGGTATACCATACCATACGAGGCAATGATACCATACCATACCATACCATGGTATGGTATGGTATGGTATGCAATGGCTAGGTAATGCATACCATACAATGGAAAGGAAATTCATACCATACCATACAATGGCAAGGAAATTCATACCATACCATACAATGGATACCATACCATACCATTTCCAATGCATACCATACAATGGCAAATCAATGCATACCATTGTCATTTCTTTTGCAAACCATTGCCAATGCATACCATACCATACAATGCATACCATATCATACCATACCATTTCCAATGCATACCATACAATGGTAAGGCAATGCATACCATACCATACCAAACTATACAATGCAAGGCAAGGAAAGGCAAGGCATACCATACCATACTATACAATCCAAGGCAAGGAATACCATACCATTTTCAACCCCTTTTCATTTAGTGATAACTTATTTTAAGGGTTGTTATATTTGTCCTTTTGTAACTTAGTTAATATCATTTATTGTCTTGGCGACTACACAAGCCAAAAACACCCAACACGTTGTTCTTGAAAATCAACCTCCTCTTTAGAAATTGCATTATGCCTCATTGACCAAAACCCTAGTGTTGTAGATACTCCAACAAACGATTTTCCAGTCAATGAAATGATATCGAAGGGGCCCCGCTAGATGGAACCTGGTGCTTTAGATCCAATGCAACTAATGGTTTGTGCATCCAAGTCTCGGTTTGATTTTTATCACGAGTTGCAACTCACCTCCTCAAGTCATTCAGGGACATGTGGTTAATTTGGTCTAGGGCATAAAATCCAAACTGAGTAGCATAACAAAGTTATGTCAGCTCCCACAAGTCTCTTTGGCCAAGGTCCACATGAATACACTAGCCAAAAATACCCGACACAATGTTCTTGAAAATTGACCTCCTCTTCAGAAATTGCACTATGCCTCATTGACCAAAACCCTAGTGTTGGAGATACTCCAACAAACGGTTTTCCATTCGACAAAATGATAGTGTAGGAGCCCCAATAGCTGAAACCCGGTGCTCTGGATCCAATGCAACTGACATTTTGTGCATCTGAGTCCCGATTTGAGTTTTATCGCGAGTTTCAACTTGTCTCCTCAAGCCATTCAAGGACATGTGGCCAATTTGGTCTAGGGGAATAAAATCCAAACCGAGTAACATAAAGAAGTTCCATAAGCTCCTGCAAGTATGTTTGGCCAAGGCCCATCGACTACACTAGCCAAAAATGCTCGATAAAGTGTTCTTGAAAATCGATCCCCTCTTTAGAAAGTGCATTATGCCTCATTAACCAAAACCCTAGTGTCGAAGATACTCCAACAAATGGTTTTTCGGTTGACGAAATGATAGCGTAGGGGCCCCACTAGTTGAAACCCGATGCTCCAAATCCAATGCAACTAATGGTTCATGAATCCTAGTCCCGGTTTGAGTTTTATCATGAGTTTCAACTCACCTCCTCAAGCCATTCAAGGACATGTGGTCAATTTGGTTTGGGGGCATAAAATCCAAATCGAGTAGCATAACAGACTTCCGTAAGCTCCCACAAGTCTATTTATCCACTTTACACCATTCTACTTTTTTATCCACCTAAATTCATGCCTAATATCCTTTTTCATGGCTACAACCATCTATGATACTTTTTATTGAATTTACGATTTTTATTATATGTGACAGAACTCAAATTTCATTGTATGTTGAGTATGTACCAACATGTCCTCCATCAAAATGAAGGGACCAAAAATATTAGACCACACTTGTTGACTCACCCTTGATTCAATTATGTCTTGTTTCTCCAAATGAAGTGCTCAACTTTGGGATAAACATTAAGATAAACATATCCTGGCCCATGAACTGACACCTAATCATGCACTTTACCAACACATGTGATAGGTAAAATGAAGATAGGTTTGACCCACCATAAGCAACAATTAACAAGGTATTTATATGTACATATTAGACCTAGTTTGGAGGGTGTAAGTTCCTTAGATTGTTATTTCCAACGAGAGAGACTAAGATCCTTATTGATATTTATTCATCATGCATCTATGCTACTGTTGCTATCTAAATTGAGTGCCTAGTGTTGTTAATGTTACTACCCATTTTTCTAATGGTTGTAGCACAAGTACCAGGTGTAACAACATTTCATCTTTACAAGATGGTTCCTAGTTCCTTGATAGACGTCGCAAGATTGAGAATATTATAAGTATTTCATGATGGATCTCCCAAAAAATTCTAAGTATTTCATGATCCATGATGCAACATATAAGGATTCCATATAACCTGATCTTGTACAAATGATGTATTTATCTAATAGTTGGTCACACAAAAAACCAATTGTTTCTTTTATGTTGTCAAGTACCCTTGTGGAACAACACCTATGGTGAGAAAAATAATTATATCATTCAAATAATTTGGTACTATGTCATGTCACCAAACATGTGCTATGTCAGATGTTCTCAAAGTTGAGACCATGTGATATAAACCCATTGCATTATATCTTGACTACCAAGGAAATTTGGCAGGAAGTGCAGACATGGTGCAATATCAACACCATAAACACATACACATATGACTTATTCCTCTTTATAAAGAAGAAGCAAAGTGAATACAATGTTGAATTCCAAAGGGTTATCATCATGGTCTATGACCCACTACTCCTCCTAACCTTTATTTCACAAAAGAAACACAAAGACCTGATAGAAGGCAACTCACCAAGTCATGTAGTTGGGATGGGGTCATTATATATAGCCATGATGCCCACCAAGTTTCCATTCCAAATACCCAATATCATCATAGTTCAAAAACCAATCTAGATAGGGGATAAAGTGGTATAGGGGCCCCTCCCAATGAAGCCACAAACCATTCCATCACCAATTTTTCCCCACCCAAGCATAGAATAACAAGTGATTCCCTCAAAAAACACAGAGAGTTGCACCTCAACTTTACCTATACTGTTTTACCTTAAAATTTCTCTCCCTACACTACCATTAATGGCACAACCACTAGCCCAAAAATACGTGGTTGACCTCACACATGAGGACCAACCCCAATCATTGATGGAAATCACATCCTTGGGGGATAAAAACCTAACGGAGCAACATTTTTTAGTTTCGTGAGATGATGCAAGCTTGTTTAGGCATGGAATAGGTGACCACATTTTCCATCCACTCCACTCCATGATGCAAGCTTGTTTAGGCAGGGACGGTTTCATAAATTGGACCCCTAAATCCAAATGTTGCATTGCTTCTTACTGAGGAAAACCCTAGTTCTCAAAATCGATGAAAAAACAACTTCCAAGGAATGGGACCTGGGATTGAGGGGTGTTGTAGATGAAATCCTATGCCAGGAATAAAAAAAAAGATGAAGGTTCCTCAATCCAAGTCTCGGTTTTTGTTATTATCCAATTTGAAAGTCCCCCAAACCCTTTCAAGGACTCTTAGCCACTACCTCATCAAGGGATAAAAACCTAACAGAGAAACATTTTTGAGTTCCGTGAGATGCTACAAGCTTTTTTAGGCATGGAATAGATGACCACTTTTTCCATCCTCTTCCGACGTATGATTTCATAAATTGGACTCCTAAATCCAAATGTTGCATTGCTTCTTACTGAGAAAAACCCTAGTTCTCAAAGTCAATGAAAAAAAAAACTTCTGAGGCATGGGACCTGAGAGTGAGGGGTGATATAGCTGAAATCCTATGCCAGGAATCCAAAAGAGACAATGATTCATCAATACAAGTCTTGGTTTTTGTTATATTCCTAGTTGCAAGTCGCATCCCAAACCATTTCGGGGACTCTTGGCTAATACCTCCTTGGGGGATAAAAACCTGGAGCAACATTTCTGAGTTCTGTGATATGGTACAACCTTGTTTAGGAATACAATAGGTGACCACATTGTCCATTCTCTCCCGAGGAAAGGTTTCATAAATTGGACCCCTTATTCCAAATGTCACATTGCTTCAAACTAAGCAAAACACTAGTTCTCGAAATCAATGAGTAACACAAATTTTGAGGCATGGAACCTAGGAGTGAGGGTGCTCTAGCTGAAATATTATATTCGTAATCCATTAGAGTCGACGGTTCCTCAATTCGAGTCTCAGTTTTCCTTTTATGCCTAGTTGCAAGTCGCATCCCAAACCATTTCAGGGACTCTCGGCTAATTCCTCCTTAGGGCATAAAAACCTAACAAAGCAACATTTTTCAGTTTCATGAGATGCTGAAAGATTTTTTAGGCATGGAATAGATGACCACATTGTCCATCCTCTCCTAAGGCATGGTTTCATAAACTGGACCCCTAAATCCAAATGTTGCAATGCTTCTTATTGAGAAAAACCCTAGTTCTCAAAATCGATGAAAAACACAACTTTTGAAGCATGGGACCTCGGAGTGAGGGGTTATCTAGCTGAAATTCTATGCAAGGAATACAATGGAGACAAGGGTTCTTCAATCCATGTCTCGGTTTTCATTATATTCCCAGTTGCAAGTCACATCCCAAACCATTTTGAGGACTCTTGGCCAATACCTCCTTGGGGGATAAAACCTAACAAAGCAACATTTTTGAGTTCCATAAAATGCTACAAGATTTTCTAGGCATGGAACAAGTGACCACATTGTCCATCAACTCCCGAGGAATGATTTCATAAAATGGACCCCTTAATCCAAATGTTGCATTACTTCAAATTGAGCAAAACACTAGTTCTCGAAATCCATGAGTAAAACAACTTTCGAGGAATGGCACCTAGGAGTTAGGTGTTCTCTAGATAAAAGTTTATCCCATTAATCCATCAGATTCAATGGTTCCTCAATTTGAGTCTCTATTTCTTTTTATTCCCAGTTGCAAGTCGTATCCCAAACCATTTCAAGGACTCTTGGCCAATTCCTCCTCAGGGCATAAAAACCTAACAGAGCAACATTTTTGAGTTTCGTGAGATGTTGCAAACTTGTTTAGGAATGAACTAGGTGACCACATTGTCCATCCACTCCCGAGGGATAATTTCATAAATTTGACCCCTAAATCCAAATGTTGCATTGCTTCTTACTGAGCAAAATCCTAGTTCTCAAAATCGATGAAAAACCAACTTTCGAGGCATGGGACCCATGAGTGAAGGGTGTTGTAGCTGAAATCATATGTCAGGAATCCAACAGAGACTACGGTTCCTCAATCCATGTCTTGGTTTTCATTATATTCCCAGTTGCAAATCGCATCCCAAACCCTTTCGGGGACTCTTTGCCAATACCTCCTTGGGGGATAAAAACCTAACGAAAAAACATTTTTGAGTTCCGTGAGATGCTACAAGATTGTTTAGGTATGGAATAGGTGACCAAATTTTCCATTCTCTCCTGAGGCATGGTTTCATAAATTGGACCTCTTAATCCAAATGCTACATTGCTTCAAACTGAGTAAAACACTAGTTCTCCAAATCAATTAGTAAAGAAACTTTCGAGCCATGGAACCTAGGAGTGAGGGGTGCTCTAGATAAAACCCTATCCTAGTAATCCATCGAAGTTGATGACTCCTAAATCCGAGTCTCGATTTTCATTTTATGCCCAGTTCCAAGTCGCATCCCAAACCATTTCAGGGACTCTCAACCAATTCCTCCTTAGGGCATAAAAACCTAACGAAGCAACATATTTGAGTTTTGTGAGATGCTACAAGATTTTTTAATCATATAATAGGTGATCACATTGTCCATCCACTCTTGAGGCACGGTTTCATAAATTGTACCCTTAAATCCAAATGTTGCATTGCTTCTTACTGAGAAAAACCCTAGTTCTCAAAATCAATGAAAAAAACAACTTCTGAGGCATGGGACCCCATAGTGAGGGGTGCTCTATCTGAAATCCTATGCCAGAAATCCAACGGAGACGATGGTTCCGCAATCCGTAACTTGATTTTCATTATATTCTCAGTTGTAAGTTGCATCCCAAACCATTTTGAGGACTCTTGGCCAATAACTCCTTGGGGGATAAAAACCTAAATGAGCAACATTTTTGAGTTCCGTGAAAAGATACAATCTTGTTTAGGCATGGAATAGGTGACCACATTGTCCTTCCACTCCCTAGGAACAGTTTCATAAATGGACCCCTTAATCCAAATGTTGCATTGCTTCAAACTGAGAAAAACACTAGTTCTCGAAATCCATGAGTGAAGAAACTTTCGAGGCATGACACCCAATAGTGAGGGGTGCTCTAGATAAAATTATATCCCAATAATCCATAGGAGTCAAAGGTTCCTAAATCTGAGTCTCGATTTCCATTGTATGCCTAGTTGCAAGTCACATCCCAAACCATTTTAGGGACTCTTGGCCAAGTCCTCCCCAGAGCATAAAAACCTAACAGAGAATTTTTTTTGAGTTTCATGAGATGTTACATGTTTGTTTAGGCATGGAATAGTGGACCACATTGTTTATCCACTCCTGAGGGATGGTTTCATAAATTGGACCCCTAAATCCAAATGTTGCATTGCTTCTCACCGAGAAAAACCCTAGTTCTCAAAATCATTGAAAAAAACAACTTCTGAGTCATGGGACCTAAGATTGTGGGGAGATGTAGCTGAAATCATATGTCAGGAATCCAACAAAGATAACAGTTCCTCAAGCCAAGTCTCGGTTTTCGTTATATTCTCAGTTTCAAGTCGCATCCCAAACCTTTTTGGGGACCCTTGTCCAATAGCTCCTTGGGGTATAAAAACCTAACGAAGCAACATTTTTGAGTTTCGTGAGATGCTACAAGCTTGTTTAGGAATGGAATAGGTGACCACATTGTCCATATTCTCTCAAGGCACAGTTTCACAAATTGGACCCCTTAATCCAAATGTTGCATTGCTTCAAACTGAGCAAAACACTAGTTCTCGAAATCAATGAGTAAAACAACTTTTGAGGTATGTAAACCAAGAGTGAGGGGTTCTCTAGCTGAAATCATATCCTATTAATCCATCAAAGTCTATGGTTCCTCAATCCAAGTCTCAGTTTTAATTTTATGCCCAGTTGTAAGTCGCATCCCAAACCATTTCAGGGACTCTTGGCCAATTCCTCATCAGGGCATAAAAACCTAACAAAGCAACATTTTTTAGTTTTGTAATATGTTGTAAGATTGTTTAGGCATGGAATAGGTGACCACATTGTCCATCCGCTCCCGAGGGACGATTTCATAAATTGGACCCCTAAATCCAAATGTTGCATTTCTTTTTATTGAGAAAATCCCTAGTTCTCAAAATCAATGAAAAAAAAAACTTCTGAGGCATGGGACCCATGAGTGAGGGGTGTTATAGATGAAATCCTATGCCATGAATATAATAGATATGAAATTTCCTCAATATGAGTCTCGGTTTTCGTTATATTCCCAATTGCAAGTCACATCCCAAACCATTTTGGGGACTCTTGGCCAATACCTCATCGGGGGATAAAAACCTAACATAGCAACATTTTTGAGTTCCGTGAGATGATACATGATTGTTTAGGCATGGACTAGGTGACCACATTGTCCATCCTCTCCTGAGGCACGGTTTCATAAATTGGACCCCTTAATCCAAATGTTGCATTGCTTCAAACTAAGAAAAACACTAGTTCTCGAAATTAATGAGTAAAGTAACTTTTGAGGCATGGCACTCAAGAGTGAGGGGTGATCTACCTGAAATCCTATCTGATTAATCCATCGGAGTTGACTATTCCTCAATCTGAGTCTCAATTTTCATTTTATGCCCAGTTGCAAGTCGCATCCCAAACTATTTCAGGGACTCTTGGCCAATTCCTCCTCAGGGCATACAAACCTAACAAAGCAACATTTTTGAGTTTTGTGAGATGATGCAAGCTTGTTTAGGCATGGACTAGGTGACCATATTGACCATCCTTTATCGAGGGACAATTTCATAAATTGGACCCCTAAATCCAAATGTTGCATTGCCTCTTACTGAGCAAAACCCTAGTTCTCAAAATCAATGAAAAAACAACTTCTGAGGCATGGGACCCAGGAGTGAGGGGTGCTATAACTAAAATCTTATGTCAGGAATCCAATAGAGACAATGGTTCCTCAATCCAAGTCTCGGTTTTCTTTATATGACTAGTTGCACGTCACATCCCAAACCATTTCGGGGACTCTTGACCAATACCTCCTTGGGTCATAAAAACCTAACGAAGCAACATTTTTGAGTTTCGTGAGATGCTAAAAGCTTGTTTAGGCATGGACTAGGTGACCACATTGGACATCCTCTCCCGAGGCATGTTTTCATAAATTAGACCCCTTAATCCAAATGTTGCATTGCTTCAAACTGAGAAAAACACTAGTTCTCGAAATTAATGAGTAAAGAAACTATCGAGGCATGACACCTGGGAGTGAGGGGTGCTCTAGCTGTAATCCATCAGAGTCCTTGGTTTCTCAATATGAGTCTCGGTTTTCATTTTTTGCCTAGTTTCAAGTCACATCCCAAACCATTTCAGGGATTCTTTGCCAATACCTCCTCAGGGCATAAAAACCTAACAGAGCAACATTTTTTAGTTTTGTGAGATGGTGCAAGGTTGTTTAGTCATGGACTAGGTGAGAACATTGTCCATCCGCCCCCAAGGCATGGTTTCATAAATTGGACCCCTAAATCCAAATGTTGCATTGCTTCTTAGTGAGAAAAACCCTAGTTCTCAAAATCGATGAAAAAACAACTTTTGAGTCATGGGACTTCAGAGTGAGGGATGTTGTAGCTAAAATCATATGTCAGGATTCCAACAGAGATGAGGGTTCCTCAATATGTGTCTCGTTTTTCATTATATTCCCAGTTGCAAGTCGCATCCCAAACCATTCAGGGAGTCTTGGCCAATAACTCCTCGGGGGATAAAAATCTAACGTAGCAACATTTCTGAGTTCCGTGAGATTCTACAAGTTTATTTAGGCATGGACTAGGTGATCACATTGTCCATCCTCTCCCAAGGGATAGTTTCATAAATTGGACCCCTTAATCCAAATGTTGGATTGTTTCTTACTGGGAGAAACCCTAGTTCTCGAAATCGATGAATAAAGCAACCTCTAAGGCATGGGACCTGAGAGTGAGGGGTGTTGTAGTTGAAATCCTATGCTAGGAATCCAATAGATATGACGATTCCTCAATCCAAGTCTCGGTTTTTGTTATATGCCCAATTGCAATTCGCATCCCAAACCATTTTGAGGACTCTTGGCCACTACCTCCTTGAGGGATAAAAACCTATCAGAGCAACATTTTTTAGTTCCGTGAGATGCTACAAGCTTGTTTAGGCATGGAATATGTGACTACATTGTCCATCTTCTCTCGAGGCACGATATGGCATGGAAAGGTAAGGCATGGCATGGAAGGGAATGGTATGGAAATATAAGGCATTGCAAGTGAATGCAAAGGCATGGCATGGAAAGACATACCATAACATAGCAAGGCATGGCATGACATGGAATGGCAAGGCATACCATACCATACCATACCAAGGTAAGGCATACTATACCATACCATACCAAGGCAAGGCAATTCATACCATACCATGGCATGGCATGGAAAGGCAATGCAAGGCATGGCACAGAAAGGCATGGCATGGCATGGCAGGGTATGGAAAGGCATGGTATGGAAAGGAAATTCATGGTATGGCATGGCATGACATCGAAAGACATGGTATGGAAAGGCATGGCAAGGCAAGACATCATATGGAAAGACATGGTATGGCATGGAAAGGCATGGAAAGGCATGGTATGGAAAGACAAGGCATGGCAAGGCATGGTATGGAAATGCATGGAATGGGAAGACATACCATACCATAGAAATGCATGTCATGGCATGGTATGGTATGGCATGGCATGGTATGGAAAAGCATGGTATGTCATGGAAAGGAAAGTCATGGCAAGGCATGGTATGGAAAGACAAGGCATGGCAAGTGAATGCAAGACATGACATTGCAAGGCATGGTATGGAAAGGCATGGCATGGAAAGGCATACAATACCATAGCAAGGCATGGCATGCAAATGCAAGACACGACATGGCATGGAAAGGAAAGACAATCAATGGAATGACAACGAAAGCCAATGCAAGGAATGATAACGAAAGACATGGTATGGAAAGACAAGGCATGGAAAGTGAACGCAAGGCATGGAATTGCAAAGTAGGGTATGGAGATGTATGGCATGGAAAGGCATACCATACTATAGCAAGGCATGGAATGACAAGGAAAAGTATGGAAAGGCAAGGCATGCAAAGGCAAGGCATGGCATGGCATCGCAAGGAAATTCATGGCATGTAAAGGAAATACAATGCAAGGTATAGCATGGAAAGGCATTGTTACCCATGATTTTGGTCGTCATGATGATGTATTGATGATGGTGTACTCGGGCTCTTCATAAGAAATTTCTACTGAGAAAATTTACTTTCATCTCTTCCCAGCAAACTCATTTTTGAAGAGGGTTCACAGGCTGCTAGTATATTTGGCTGCGAGAATAACCCATTCTCGCAGGCTACCTTAAGCTAGGGTGTGAACTTCTCGCACTGTGTTGAACTACTAGGGTGCGAACTCTTCCTAAAGCATGGAAAAAGATGAATTCTCGATGCTTCTAGAAGGGAATCTTCTAGAAGGATGGGTTGGCATTCGAATGGTTATCCTAGTATTGGATTCCCTGATATTTTGTGATCATTCTTATCCAAGTAACTAATTCATTCTCTCCTATATATTGAGGGAATTCTCATGGAAAAGGTT